>JALIZH010016050.1:37500-139089 GCA_030522465.1 Rhipicephalus appendiculatus
GAAGGCGGTCGACGGCCACACACCATTTCTGCTGGTCCGTCCAGCCTTCTCGTGCTCCGACCGCGTTGATGGTCGTCACCCAATTTTCGGCGTGGTCCTGGAAGCCGCGGAACTCCGGTATCTCACTGGCGGCTTGTGTTGGTAGGATCGCAGGCGACAATGCAGAAAGCCGCAACGCGAAACAGCCCAGCTGGTGCGCGAGCTGCATGAGGACACAGCTGAGCTCTCTGCGTTGCTCGGGTGAGGTGGCCTCCAGGTCGTGTGAGGCGGCTACATCCAACATCGCGTTGGCGGCGCTCAATGCCGGCACGATCTCAGGAAGCAGCGCCGAGCTGGACGCTGCCAAGGCGTCGACCGTGACGCGGAGTCGCGTGATGGTACGCCGCGGGACCACGGCGCTATACCATGCTCCGCAAGCGGAGCCAGTGGCAATGTTGGCCAAGGAAGAGGTGGCGATTGGGCTCACTGCGGTGGGATCGTTGTCAAAGGGAGCTTGGACAGCTCCCTTCGGCATCTCAGGAGCCCATGAAGTCCTGAACGATGGGTTGTCGCCACGGGAAGCGTGAACATTGTAGTGAATAAGGAAGAGACGAGAGACAGCACCCTTGCTGCGGGCCGGCTGTTCTTATTCTGGTCTTCCTCTTTCTCCGCTTCGTGCTAGCCGAGCGCGAGCCCATGCTACGCTGCCGCTCATCGTCATCACAATATATATATATATATATATATATATATATATATATATATATATATATATAAAGAAACAAAGCAAGGACAAAGAAACGGGAACATGGTTCTTGGTTCACTAAAAAATGCTTCACATGTAAAGAAGTAACCACGATATGCGCTTCGCTTCCCCGCTTCATAAAAAAAACTTCCCCATCTCCCGCTAAAGGGAACCATGTGTGGCTGCGAAGCAGCGGGGAGATAATTAGTTTGAGTGGGAGGAACGTGGCCGCTCTCGTTTCACGGCAGCGGTCCGGGCGCTCATCGCGGCACTGCATAGGAGAGAGAATCAGGCGCGCGCGCGCTCCGTCATTTTCATACCGCGGAACTACCGGGGCGCCCCCCAGCGGAGTATGCAGCTGTCGCACCACCTGTTGTGCGCGCCGCTCCGTAGACGATTCCTAGAGGAGAGAACGGGGGGGGTACCGTAGGAGAGGGGGAGGGGACGTGCATGCGCTGTGGGGGGTGTGGGACGCGGGAGCCGCTCCGTAGAGGATTCCTAGAGAGGAGATGAGGAGAGGACGCGTATGCGCTGTGGGGATGTGGGACGCGGGCGCCGCTCCGTAGAGTAGGTAATTGCTAGTGTAGAGAAAGGGGGTGAGCGTAGGAGAGGGGAAGGGGACGCGCATGCGCTGTTGGGGGGTGTGGGACGCGGAGGCCGCTCCGTAGAGTAGAGGATTCCTAGAGGGGAGAAAGGGGGGTGAGCGTCGGGGGAGGAGAGAGAGAGAGGGGGGAGGGGACGCGCATGTGTTGTGGTGGTGTGGGGCGCGGGAAGGAGGGACGGACTAAGCCCCTCCAAACACATGCAAGCAAGATCCAGGAATGGGGTCAACCTGGGCGACAGACACCACCTGCCTAGCCATTGCTAAGCAGCCTCTGTGTGCTCTCGGCCATGACTCTGATGACTGTGGTTGTGGTTGACGGCCTTCATATTACTACAGTGTTCTGGTTGGCATAATGGGTGCTTCCCTAGTTCATGAAAGTGACCGCACGCGGGACGCCGGACGCAGGAGGAAGGCGGGACGCGGGAGGGACGGACATAGCCCCGAGCATAAGATGCTTCGCATATAAAATAGTTTCTTTCCCAGAGAAAATTACATATTTTCTTATTTGTCAAGCGTAAATGATAGTAAGTTGGTTGACCAGCGTTCCATTTTGTACAATGAAAAGGCAGATTGCCAGTGTCATAGAGATCATTGTCCGCGCTGCCCTTTGCACACGTTTTTTTTTACATCAGAATTAGTCGCACGTGCATGTAAACCTTTTACATTTGTAGCATCGGGATAGGTATGCAGGCGTGGTCTTTCGTTCGCTTTTACATACGCAGGGTCGCCATACAACTGCAGAAATGTAGTTGAAAAAGTCAGTGTCACGTTTTCTCTAGGGAGCTGTTCACATATTTATTTGGATTGTTGTTCTTTCAACTTTGAACGCTTCTGTTTTCGGAACCCTTTAAAGAGCTCTTCATCGCCCGAGTTGAGAACAGTTTTCAGGTATTGCACCTCAGCTTCTATTCAGTCAGCAGTGCGCTGAAGGGGTGAAATTGATGCCTGCTATTTTGGTGAGAACATCGTGTTTTGTAATCCCTTCTTCCTGTTTTATTTCTAAGAGCAGGTATCCACTTCGTCCAGAGTTGGACAAGATACCATCTGGTCAGGTAGATGCATTATTAAAAAGCAGCTCACTGACCAATGACAAAACAAAAGAATATAACGTTTCGGGACATGTTTCGGTATCCCTACGGATTTCCTAAACCTTGTATTTGTTTTGACATTGGTCAGTGACCTGCTTTCTAACAATATATCCGCTTGATATAATTAGAATATTGCCGGTATTTTCCAGTTCTTCCTTTGCGGCGTTTCTCCACGAAAAAGCAAAGATATGTTTCGAACAGGACGCCGCCTTCACTCTGAATCACAATGCATGTACCAGTGCCCTTTGTGGCCAGTTGATGGGCACCCTGGTTAGCTCGTTTGGGAGAACGAACTCCCCGGAAAGGCATTTTTGCTCCCAGTGTCTAAACCGGAAGAAACAAAATTTTTATTCCCTTGCAATTATACAGACACTCTCGATGGGTTCTTGCCGCCACCGTCATTTTCCGTACTGGCCTCGGGGGCCACCACTGGAAACGCCGGCGCTACCATCGGCGTGACGTGCTTGGCAGGATGCCGAGGTCTCAGATGCCGCGTCGGCTGTTTGTGGAGCGCTGCCGCCTGCTTTGTAAACGAGTCTCAAGCTCCACCTGCACTGCTGTTTCTACGAATGCAGAAGTTTTCTCGCATTTTGAACGCAACGGAACCCAATGTAATAGGAAGAGGAAAAGGAAGGAAAGGCAGCAAGGTCAACCAGACGCGCGTCCGGTTTGCTATCCTACACTGGGGGGAAGGGGAATGAGGGATTAAAAGATAGGGAGATAGAAAGAAAAGATCATACAAAGAACACTTCTGCGTTCCATGGTACTGAGCGCAGGATCTCGGACGCATGACGTAGCACTCTACGTAGACGAGTAATGGTGCCTACTGAAAGGCTTGCGAGTACTGGACGTAAACCATCCAGCACCTGGTTTACGGACTGAGCGTATGGTGATTTGAGCTCGCCGACGATCATGGAAAAAGTGTACAGGAATGACTGAAGAACTATGACAATTGCTTTGTCTTCTTCAGGCAACTGGTCAGTTCGTTGATTCAGTGTTCCCTGTTACCGACGTACTCACTCACTCTACATGTATGTCGCTGCAACTTCGGCAACGAAGGCCAAGCTGCGTCAGATGTGTCCATGCCTTCCTTAGTGTTGTCGTTTACGCCGGCCGCCACGCATCCGTGGTACTGTGGCTTTGGCAATGTAGGCCAAGTGGAATTCGTACAGGCCGTGAAGGGTCCGGTTGATAAGGTAGCCAGTGAAGCAGGGCGTTCAAGGGGCGCTGTAGATGCAGAGGCATTGGTTTTCTTTGAAGAACTTCGGCGCCGATGTCGGCACTTTCTTATGGTTTCGGCAGCCTCGCTATGTGTTGCATGGTCCCTTGCCATTTGTTTGAATACAGCAATTTCCGTCTTCAGTTTTTGGGCACTCTCTTGAGGAAGCTTCGTGAGGTCCATTACAGTTTGAACACTTCAAGACATTGGCTATACAATCGTCGGCGCAATAGGCTTCAGCGCAGTGAGAGCATACTCGCCTATTTTCGCATGCGGTTCTCACGTGGCCTAGTTTCATGCAGTTGTGACATTGCAGTGGTTTCGGCACAAAAGGTCTTACATAATGTGGGAAGTGGCCCACCTTTACATGGGATGGTAGAGAGTTGCCTTTGAAATCTATTTTCACGCAGCATGAGGTACCCAAACGGAGCAACCTTGGCGATGATGGTAGCTTCGTTGGCTGGTTTGACCAGGCCACACAAGTCGGAGCTGGGAATCGCAGCGTCAACGTCGCAGATGACGCCGGAGATGACGTTGGAGCCCACTGGGATGTAGGAGGGGACGTTGATTTCATCCAGTGCTGTGACGTTTCGTAATGTGTTCAGTGCGGTTGCACGCGAAACATCAATCGCCATGACGATCTTACGCGGGTTCGCTCGGATGTCGATGATTTCAGCTGGCACCAGTCCCTCGAGCAGTGCCGAAACAGACTGCCTGTTGAGGCGCTTCATGTTGCCGTTGGGGTCAACAGGAACGCAAATGATGGTGTTGACCTCGGGCCTTCGCGTCGCTCCTTCATTCGGTGTGTTCGCGGATGAAGAGGCCCTGGAGTTACGTCTCTTCGCCTTTCGGCTCGTTACAAGTTCGAAGTCGTGATCAGATGGCCCCTCGCCTGTCAGTGAGTAGACATCAGTGTCCTCGCTGTCGCAGTAAGGGCGCGCCCGCTTCCTGGACGTGGCCGTCGTGGACGCCGCAGGACGTGGGAGATCTACGAACTGGTCCTTGTTCATCTCCGATGAACGCTATGGTAGGCTTCGCGAGGTTCACATATTATTGCGCAAAAAAGGCAAGAGACACTCGAACAGCGTACTGTAGGCAGGCGACAAACATGCTGCTCAGTGTCGCAATGCCGAACGTACGTAACGGAGCCCGCTGTCAGCCTGCACCGGTGCCCACGGGTGTAGGTCGGCGAAAACTGTGGAGCTCACTCATAGTCACCCATGGAAAATATTTAGAGCTTTGGACTCACTCCGACTCGGATTCACCAAAATTTTCCTGAACCGGACTCACTCGGACTCACACAAAAAATTTCCTTCAACGAGACTCACTCGGACTCAAACTCGCCAAGATATTACTTACACGGACTCACTCAGACTCACACTCACGGCTCCATTTGAGTCTGAGTGAGTCGACTCATGAATCCGTTAGCCTAGAATTAGCTTGCTCCGACCATGGTGTCAATGCTCTTTAAAACCAATATCCCATGTAATCGGTGCTCTTCTTGGTACTTTTTGATATATTACCTTGAAATACGAATTATAAGTGGTCGCAAACGAGTAAGGACATTTTTCTTGAAAGAGATCACAATGAAACATATATTTATCAAGAACTTCCCTCGAAGAGTTCGCGGGGGAGGTCAAGGCACTTCCCTACATAATTCACGGCCTCTGATCAATAAATATTGAAATGGTGTATGGATGACACTGCTTTGGGACAAGTGTGAGTAGACGTGAGTATAAACGTGAATTTAGGTAAGGCTGATAGTAATGCTGAAGATGGAGTAGGATCAGATCATATGTCGGCAAAAATAAGTGGAAGTCACTCAGACTCACAAATATATCTTGCGCTTTGCAACCACTCGGACTCATACTCATCAAAAATTTTTCTGAGGCAGACTCACTCGGACTCACACTCACGAAAAATATTACTCACCCGGACTCACTGAGACTCACGGCTGGATCTGAGTCTGAGTGAGTTCGAGTGAGTCGACTCAGGACTCATGAGTGAGTTCGCCTACTTATGCCCGTGAGACAAGGAATTGCGTGAAGCTTGGGTTGTTAAGTGAAGAACCGGCAAGCAGACATCGGCTACGAGTCGTATGTGCAACAAGCACTGCCGCTACGAAGACTGTTACTACTGCATAGGGGCTGCGAGAAAGCACGCACTGGGACGATCGGTCACGCGCGCTTCCCGCCTGGCTAATGGAAGATTATCTCCCGCAGGATGGAAAAGGCGTTACCTTTTACCTCGTGCAATACATCTCAGAACGTTGCCGTGCGACTTCTTGATCGTGGACCCCGTGCTCAGCGTGTACAATATGGGCTGCCGATACTTGAGTCATTGTTAAGGATACGTTGGATTTAAAAACTCACAGGGTCCCTAATGCGTTCCTCTATCACAGGGGTCTCAAACTCACCTCAGCCGGCGGGCCGCAATCACGCAATTTAGTCCCGTAAGGGCCGAGACAGGAACGCAAGAGCAGAAGGGGGGGGGTGCAGAAATTTTCAGCAAACGTCGCCACTTGAAGGAAAACATTTCCCATATCTCACATACGCGTCATTTCTGAAGGAGATTAAGTGCCAGGATTCCAACATGATGTCGATACCGATCTCCCAAATGACTAATATCTGAATATACCTTTTGTTTCGTGGTTATCTTTCAACACATGGTGGCCACATGGGGTGCCTAACGAAATCGATGCTTTAGGGCAGTTGTGCTTGTGTATCTCATGAACATCTTTATTCAGAAAATAAAAAAAAATGTTGGGCGAAGAAGGTCATCTGCAAGCCGCGGGCCGCAGTCGAGAGGTTCGCGGGCCGCGTGTTTGTTACCCTTGCTCTATCATGACTGGAAGGCGAAATCCATCTTCTTCTACAATATGGGCTGCCGATACTTGAGTCATTGTTAAGATACGTTGGATTTAAAAACTCACAGGGTCCCTAATGCATTCCCCTATCATGACTGGAAGGCGAAATCCTACCTTCTTCTTGTCGGTCGATGTATTGCTTCTCCTCCAACCCCGCTGCAGCTTTCTGCACCTAAGGTGGTTTTTGCACTGCCTCCGCGATCGGCCCACCAATCACGGAGGCTGTGCAATACGGTGTCATCATGTGACGTCACGTTGTGGCTTCATGACGACGTCATAACTAAGTCACAAATTCTGAAGATCTGTGAAGTCATGATGACGTCATATGGCCTCGTCATCTCGTGCTGACGCCGCCGACGGTCGATCTTTTCGTTTGATGAGGCATTGAAGGCTTTCGCCTTCATAAGCTAACCACAACGTTTCCTGATAGATGTACATAGCGAGCGAGTCAAATGCTTCGGCTGTTGTGTGCTGCATTTATGTTGACAATAACATTCTCTCAGCCAATCTTGCATTCTCCTGACGCAAACACTACGTGCTGAAAAGCCCAAATTTTTTTGTTCCACTCTCAAACTCAAGTTGGGCCTCTCGAACCCCATGCATTTTCTTGGAGCCTTATTTATTTATGTGGAAAACATGCCACGCTGTTTACGTTAGACACGACATACTGCCATAATTTCTGGGCAACTTGCCAAATAATGCGGCAAATTAAAATTCTGCGATTCACTCTTTACGCGTTGTTGTTACCATGCTTTGCAGGTGCAAGTTGTTGCAATAACTTCTCTTTCTTTCACCGCTATTTTAAATTCATGTGGGTTCTTGTTCACAGCTGACGTTTGCAGATCAAGTCCGACTAACATTACTGTATTTTCTTTCGTTTCCTTTGCATTGGATGCTACAACATGGCATCCAAGACCACTTCTACTTCCACCAGCAATCTTGAAGTGGTGCAGCTTTGGTCTATGAATTTGTTGATGGCAGAGAGCGGAAAGTTCAATGGAATGCAAAGGGAACGATAATTAAGGTGCATACTAGAAAAAAAAGGCATCGCATTCGTTCACGCTTTGTGCATGCACTAAACAAAACCACAGAATCAGCGGCAATTGATCGCTGAGGACCGATTAGTATGCTCTGTGAGGCAACCTGTCACATCACATGGAAACGTGCACGTGTTTTTGACGGTAAAAAAAAAGAAATGTTTATTCCTCGGGACGGCACATCATAAGTTGCCATAGGCGCGCCGAAGTCGTGGTTATAATAAAATTGTTTTTGAACTGCTCTGATAGCGTCCGCGCAACAATTGTTGTTTGTGTACTCACAAATTCGCATATTTCGCGGCCTAGAGTTCACGGCACGGTGTCAGAACACTCTCGTAGCGAAAGCGAAGCCATCTGTACGAACATACGTGCAGACGGCTCATAGATGTAGAAGCACCGTCGGTCGCCGTTCACCCGTGCGATCACTGGCTTGAGGTTTCTTACTGTTATGCTCCATTTGGTTATACAGGCAGTCTATTCTAACCAGATATTTCACATAGTTTGCACATAGCGACTGACTACATTTCATGCAAGAAACTGGTTCTGGGATCAGCCGGTTCTAGGAGGCACAGTGATTGTGAACTATGATGTGCATTCTGTTGATGAAAAATTATTGTTTTGAGAGTAAAGAACATGTGTCATTTCGAAACTGGTTACAGAAATGTCACGGAGGGCTTTCCGCGAGGTGTTTTTGTAGAGTGCCGATAGCAAAACCTGTGGGGAGGGCAGCGGCAGTATCCTGGCTAGCATGCAAGTAACAGTGGCCTCCGATATTTGTTCCTTCAATGCGTGGGGGCTTCGCGTCCGTCCCATTCGGCTCGTTTACAATAGGGGAAGGGAAATTTTGTCATTGCCGGTTACACACCACATCGGTCCTGCTCGCCTTGCTGGGTTAAAATTTCTGTAATCGTTCCAGACATTGATATGGCATCCGCAGCGTAATAACTTTCTTCACTTTGCATAATTGTTTTACAGGAGACACGACCAAACTGACTTCTCCAACGCCGGATAACTGTCAGCACTAGGGCGACTATCTTCTGAACCCTGGTTATGAAACCTGTACTATGGTTCGCCTTTGTGAACAGTGCATTGCTGTACGTATTTATTAAGCCATTTTCATGAAAAAAAAAATTGCTTTTGGGTATAGCATTACCTCTGTTAAATACATTAAAAAAATTATCAACTGCTCTCCATGTGCCGGACATATGTATTTTTTTCGTGAATTTACATGTCGAAACAAGTACATCTGATGGAAAGATGCTGAATTTGTTTATACCCTTCGATTTTGAGACAACTGTGAAATGCGGCCCCAGGAGCTGATGTAAAAAACGTTGTAAGTTGAACCACGTAGGTTTTTCAAGTAACTAACCAGTGCAGCCGCTTAACGACAATATATTGTCGTGTTTGACTCGACAACGCACGCCAACCGACGAAACCCGACGGAAGGAAGAAATGCGGAAGCTATGTTTTATTAAAATAATTGCAGAACACCCTCGATACTTTTAAGACGTATGACGCAACATCTATATTTTTTTTACTCTTGGTGCTTTATAATGAGGGAATGAGTGAGTGGTGCTAATCAAGTAAACATGTTTCTTGGTCCCAGATATTTCCTATGGGCTGGACATCACAATAGCGGAAATGTTAACGCCAGTGAATGCGAGGTGAGTGAATGCAGAATGACAATGGAATAATAGTGGAGCTTTCATCACGGGAACTGTGGTTACAAAAAAAGTTACAGTTTAGTTGCAAAAAAGTTACAGGCGAAGCAATGAATGCGATATCAAGAAACTCGAATGTCACACGAAGAACGACAAGCAGCTCGATACTTGTAGCGCGCCGCTGAAGCACCAACAAGGAGGCTCGATCAGAACGCGCAGGTATATACAAGCGTGAAATAACAACTGTCACAGTTGTTACATCTTTGTGTTTGAGCAAAGCGCTGCAAGTGTCGACAATGGAGAACCCGACTCTCTTAGATATTTCGTTTTCTTTTAAACTGCAGTGCATGGAGTGACCCCTTTGCGTCTCCTGCCATGCAGTGGCGTCTGACCCAAGGTGTTCCCAGTGTTCTTTTTTTTTCTGTTTTTTTTTGCTTCCGCATCTTGAGCGGGTACGAAAACCGGCCACGTTTTCGTTCGCGTATTAAGGGCAGATTACAAAGTTAAAAGAAAATTTAGGAGCGCTGCGTGATAGAAAACAAGCTCAAACTCATCCGAAACCTGCATACCGCCAGCAGTAAATGGTGTATATAAAAACAGCTAGCCGTTAATGCCGGAACATGCACGGCGCGGGGTTGAAATAAAGAAAATGAAAGCATGGCGCGTGGTTGAGCTGTCTAACGCAGCGCGCTGCGGAGCAAGGGGTCGCTGATTCGAATCCCTGGTCTGGTGCTTCGGAATTATTTTCTTCTGATTTATTTTTCTTTGTGCCTTTTTATATATACACATTCATACTGTTGCGGGGTCGCAGCTACCTTTATGTTGAAGTCAGGGAAGAAGAGCAGGACGACGTGGAATGGTGAACAAGAACCGCCATACTGACTGTTGAACTATTTCCCACGGTAAATATCTCGGAAGTATATTGGTAAACATTTTGGTGGAGGTGCTGGGTCCTTCATGACGTCACCTCGCAGCGCACGTGTCCGGGACAGCACCGCGATGCCAACAGAAGGTAATCCTGTTGCTTTTGCTTCCACCACGACCCCGGTAGAACCGGTCATATTGACTTAGCCGCGCAATCCTGGTAACTTTTGCGGCACAGACGATGTTTACGTGGATGATTGGATCGCGATATACGAGCGCTTTGAAGCGGTTTATCGTTGGGACCCAACAATGATGCTGGAAAATGTTAACGCGATAGCGCTAAAGAGCTCGTTTTGCAGAAATTCCGGCGTCGGTGTCGGCGTCGGCACCGTTGGTTGTGAGCGAAAAATCATCATCCTGTCCTTGACCAAACAATCCGAGAAAGATGTAAATAAAATAAATAATAAAAAATTGAAGGACACTTTGTACATTCCAAAGTGTGATCGGCGAAAGCGTGTGGCCATTCCACTGACTATGCCATGTCTTTTTTTTACACTCTCACTGGGATAACACTGTGCGTGTTTGCGTGTTTGCGTGTGTGCTTGTTTTCTTTTTTAATTTTTTAGGGGCGAAGCTCCTTAGGGTGTGGGTCTGTCCCTCCTCTGTAGTATGTAGTAGTAGTAGTAGTAGTAGTAGTAGTAGTAGTAGTAGTAGTACGTAGCCACGTATAGTGGGAAGTATCCACTCCACGTGATAAAGATGACGATGACGCCTGATGACCATGAAGAATGAGCGCGTTCCAGTATAGTGGAATGTACCCACTATACGTGATAACGATGACGATGACGCTGATGACCATGAAGTATAAGCCCGTTCCAGACCACACATTCTCTTTCTGCCATGGATGAAAACATGAAAACGATTCGTGAAGGCGCTCCCTCCCTTGAAAGGCAAAACGGCAACGCCGACAACAAACGTTCCCCTGAGCTTAACGTCATATATAAGGACCCCCCGCGTTTGTGTGTCAGGTATTTGTATGATGATCGAGTGGGAAAAAATTTACAGGGATTGACGGTTTGCCAGATTACCTCCGGAGCTTCGCCCACTCACCAGCATTCACTTCGTGGCTATAGGCGTGACTTCTTTTACCGCGAATCGCAAACAGACGCGAGACTAATCTTCCTCCGTTCGCATGAGTTGGTATTTTCTCCCGCATCGCGCAAACGCCATCCGCGTTCCAGCGCTTAAATTGACGGACCCTTTTGTAAATTCGAAAGTATATTCCGTGGACGCATGTGTCCATTGAGGCGGCGTCGGTCAGAATGATTGCAAGGGCTGGGCACAGCGACGCTACGCAAGCAAAGCGCGAGCGCTGTAGAGTCCGACGCGACCGCCATCCGTTTGCGCACCCCGGCGGCCACCTGATTCCGTGCCAGAGCTCGGATGGACAGACCGACGGAAAGGCTCACGGATGGACATCAGACGGATGGACAGACGGACGGACGGACGGACAGACGGAGGGACAGACGGACGGACAGATGAACGGACGGACGGACAGACGGACAAACGGACGGATGGACGGACAAACGGATGGACGGACGAACAGACGTTACAGACAGACGGACAGACGGTCGGACGGACAAAACTGACGGACAGACGGACGGACGGAAGGAAAAACGTACGGACGGACGGACAGACGGACAAACGGACGGACAGACGGACGGACAGACGCAAGGACAAACGCACGGACGGACGGACGGACAAACGGACAGACGGAAGGACGGGCCGGAACGATGGACAAACGGACGGAAGGACGGACCGACGGACGGACAGACAGAGAGACAGACGAACGGACAGACGGACGGACGGACACACGGACGGACTCCGGACGGACAGACACCGGATGGACACCGGACGGACGTGAGCATGAGACATTAAAGGGTTTCGCCTTAAAATTACACTATCTCCCGCTAAAGGGAACCATGTGTAGATGCGAAGCAGCGAATGCTAACGCTTACACTGGCGGCGGCGTTGACGCTGGCGCTCATCGCGGCGTTGGCGCAGGAGAGACATCTAGGGAGGTGTAATCACGCAGTGATGGACCCGTGTTTCCTACCGGAACATGCCAATCGCTGCTAATGGGCAATGAGAGACAGAAGACTCGGACTGGACACAGAGACCCGCAGTCCGCTTTTAGTTAACGCGCACGCTGCGAATTTTTATCGTTCCACAACGCACAGGAGAAATCTCCCACCGGCACCACCTTGCAGGTCAAGATCCATTGCCATATATACGGGGTGGCCAGTGAACGGTTGCGCAGCGCGAGCAGTCGGTTTTTCAACCAAGAAACTCGCTAGCAGGCGCTGCCTGCGTCGGCGTCACGAGGCGAGAGAGGGGGGGCGCGTAGGAGAGGGGATGACGCGCATGCGCAGTGGGGGGTGTGGACGCCGCGGGCAGGGATGCCCTAGAGCAGAGAGGGGCAGCGTAGGAGAGCAGAAAGGGGGGAACGTAGGAGGGGAGAGAGGGAGGGGACGCGCATGCGCAGTGAGGGTTGTGGCCTCCGCGGGGAGGGATGATTAGAGGACAGCGATGTGGAGAGGAGGTTTTTTATTTTTATTTTTTTTAATGAGTTGGCGCATGTGCAGTAGGGGGTGTGGACGGACGGACGCCGGACGGACACCGGACGGACGGACGGACGCCGGACGGACACCGGATGGACGTGAGCATGAGAGATTAAAGGATTTCGCCTTAATAAGCCTTGTGCTCGAAGGGGTTCCAGATGATGCTTTCAATCTGCTGGTGGCTAAGGACTGTTCAACCGTGGGCGACATCATCAAAGAGTGCCGGCGATTCGATGAGCTGAGGAGTCGCCGTATCACGCAGAAGTTCATGCGGCTTCTGAATACTGCCACTTCGTAAACCTGCGAGGACCTTCAGACGACGTGCATTCAACTGCCAACCACCGACAGCGTAGCCCGCATCGTGCGACGCGATATTGAGGCGGCGTCTGCGCCATATTTTTTGACGCGGCCGTCCGATGATCCTCTACCCATGATCTCATTGATGCAGAAGGTTGAGAGGGAAGGGCTCGCAATCGTCCGACTGCAGCCCGTATGCTCGCCCAAGCAACCTGGTGTAAGTGCCATGACGCCGCCTTCGCATGCACCGGAAATATTTCGACGCAACCGTGACCCTGCCCAGTGGAGAACGCAAGACGAGAAGCCGATCTGCTATCGTTGCCATAGTGTGGGACATATTAAGGCGAAAGCCTTTAATGTCTCATGCTCACGTCCATCCGGTGTCCGTCCGTCCGTCCGTCCACACCCCCACTGCGCATGCGCAGACCCATTAAAAAATAAAAATAAAAACCTCCTCTCCCCCCTCTCTCTCCTCAAGGCATCAATCCCCGCGGAGGCCGCACCCTCATTGCGCATGCGCGTCCCCTCCCTCTCTCCCCCTCCTACGCTCCCCCCTCTCTCCTCCCCGCAGCGTCCATACCCGGACTACTCATGCGCGTCTTCCCCTCTCTCTCCTCTCCTATTACGGATATCTACGCGACAACAACCAGCCCCTGCAGTTTGCCACCCGTGAACGTGGACCGTACAATGAGGCTCCTGCAACATTAGTCCGACGCCCAGTTGTTCGCCATCCCCGCACGATCATCACTCCCGGACGCCTCAGCCCCGTCGATATTCGTCGCCCCGACCAACTGGACGCTCATACTCGGATATCTGAGCAATTCAGCTCCCCGAGGTAAAGCTGCATTGGACCCCCAACCTGAAAACCCTCTACTCACCCAGACCACGGACCAGAACCTGCTTGGTGTAGATGTGGATGACCTGCCCGTTAATGCTCTCATTAACACCGGTGCGCACATTTCCATTATGAGCGCTGATCTGCGTGCACGGTTAAGTAATGGCCTTACGCCGCCCGAGTTCCTATTTGTACGTGTCACTAATGGAGGAACGCCGGCTGTGCTCGGAATGTGCACTGCACGTGCGAGTGTCGCCGAGCGGCAAAATCACGTCGTGCTTCATTCTTGCTCATTGCCCTCATGACGTCATCCTCGGACTCGATTTCTTGTCTCACCACTCCGCTGTCGTTCGTGGCTCATCGGTGTCACCTGAACTGCCCACTGCCATCTCTTCAAACCCACTGGAAATATTTCGGAAATATATCCGCAACAATATCCATATCCGAAACATGACGGTGACTGCAGCGGCAAAAATCCGCCGAGAGTGTCCATAAAATCGCTGACGCAATAAAACATGCAAAATACCCACTAACGCTAGTCGGGCTGCTCAAGAATGTGTGTTATATTAGTATAGGATCTTATGTAGTGCCAGCAAAAGGAAAGAACTGTGTTGAAACATGCAGGCTTTGGTTTAAAATATTACAACATTTAGTTTGTGAGAGTTATGAGTGCGAGAATGATGAGCGAATATAATACATCTCTCTAAATAGTTGAGTAGTGACGTGTTCAGTATACAGTGCAGATATCTTAACTTTTTATGTGAAAGTTGTTGACAATGGGATAAGGTTAAGGCCAGAAACGTTGGAGGACGGCTAAAAATGTGTTGTGACTGCTGTGCATGAAACGTACGGCTTTATTATTTAAAAGCGTAATCTTTTGGATATTATATTTTCAAAAGGGCTCTGTTATAGGGATGCGTATACAAGAATTACCCGTGTTCATGTTTTATAAGTCAGCTGTTTACAATCTTGAGGCGCCACACGGTGAGTGCACTGAATGTAGCCGAACTTTTCTCAACGATTTAGTCGATATTGCGAATATAGTCGGTTTAGCCTTCCCTCTGGATAGCCTGTCTTCGCTTCTCGATGGAGAACTAAACAGTGCCGCAACAAACGCCATAATGCGAACGCCCTCAGGCACACCACACACACCGGACCTGGCCACTTTTCAAGTAGAGCAACACAGTGACGACCGTTTCACCTAATCTCCATCTCCGGAACGAACGGCCAACGCGGTTTCGTAGTAAAGGATGGAGTTCTTTACAAGAAGAATTATTCCGGCATAGGCACCTCTTTACTTCTACTTGTGCCGACAAGTTTGACAACACGTACTTCGAGCTATGCACGACCACCTTACGTCTGGCCATATCGGTTTTTCCAGGAAATTTCAGCGCACACAAGAACGCTTCTTCAGCCGAAAATGCGTCACAGTGTGACAGCATATACTTTGCGAGCTCTGAGAAATGTCAATGCTACAAGCGTCCGACAACCGAGCGAGCGGGACTTCTTCATCGCACAGCATCTCCTGGTTCACCATTTCAGGTCGTTGGTGTTGACCTGCTCGGCCCTTTTCCGCTATCAACGAACTGCAACCGACGAATTATAGTGGGCGTCGACCACCCTAGGCCTAAAATGCGGTGATTCCTACAGCAATTGCCACTCAAGTTTCGCAGTTCCTGCTGTCACACATTATATTACGCCATAGATCCCGGCGTGTTATCATCAGTGATCGTAGGCGGCACTTTTTTGCTGATGTAACTGAAGACCTGCTTCGTCTTGCTTCGTCTTCCTTCGTCTCATTTTCGTAGCACTACCCCGTATCAGCCGCAGACTGACGGTTTAATCGAACGAACTAATAGAACTCTCCTCAACATGATTTTCATGTATGGCGATTCCGGACACAAAACGTTGGACACCATCTTGCCATTTATAACTTTCGTCTACAATACTGCACATCACGCAACAACCAGATACAGTCCATTTTATCTGCTCTACATACGCGAACCCCGCACAACTCTTGACACTATTCTTCCATTTCCTGATAGCGACCAACCTGTACTCGCCGAAACCATTTTCCGCGCAGAAGAGGCCAGATGTATCATCCGCCTTCGTACCTTCGTTTCCCAGAAACGCTCTCAGAACCGTTACGACGAAAGTCACCGACACGTACTGTATGAGAAAGGCGATTTGGTGTGGCTTTCGACGCCGCTTCACAAGCGCGGCCTCTGCCAGAAGTCCTTGGCCAATTGCACTGGCTCCTTGGTTGTCCTGGCGCGTATCACCGATATCACCTACGTGATATCCCGGCTCTTGTCTAGTGGCCGCCGCTCAAGCAAGACCAACGTCTTCCATGTTGCCCGTCTAAACGCTTTCATCATCGAAACGAAAACTAACTCAGCCGGTGGGCATCGTTTGCAGAGGAAGAATTGCTACGATACTGCTGGGACGCATGGAAGAAGAGAAGAAGAAAGTAGCCACGAATGGTTATCTGTTCGATCTCTGGACTCTCGCATTCATCATCTCCTGTAAATAAACGCATCTCACCGTAACAATATTTAACTCATGGTCCAGTTTATAGCATGGATATTTTTTCTTGTGACCGCATGTACTCTGATTTGAAGCTTGTACTAACACGCTGTCACTAGTGTCGATTACTGGTACACCCAGCACCTGTAAAGCTGTGATGCTGAGAACTTTCTTCCCAAGAGTACGTTCAACAGAACATATGTATGCATGCTTCGAATATGTTTGAAGTGGGTTGAACAAATACTGAGAGTGCCAGCCTGTGCCAGCCGCTGCCATGACGCTGAATTAAAGGGGAAATAATAAGTCCACTTCAGAGAGATAATTTATTGAGGCGAAATCCTTAGATGTCTCATCAAACGGAAAATTCGACAATCAGCGGTGACCGTCCCGCGGCGTCGGGGACGAGTAATACAAAAAATCATCATCACATAATGATGTCTCCATATGACGTCATCATGATGACACAGATCTCAAACATTCGTGACGTCATCATGAAGTCACAAATCTTTTGGCAGACTTGGGGCGGGCACGTCGCTATGAGGAAGCAGGGAGAGCTGTCGGGCCACTTCCTCCGTAATAAAATCTTTGATCTGGTGCGACAGTGGGCTCTGGTGCATGTTGCCGTTTGAAAGTGCGATGGCCGAGATCGAGTCGGGTGATGGAAGATTTTGCCGAGCGATGGAACGTTGACAGCGCAATTCGTCAAAGCTCTGGCATAGGTTTACCAGCACTGCCACGGTGGTTGGGCTTTTTGCCAGCAGCATCTGGAATGCGCCATCCTCTATCCCCTTGAGAATGTGTCTTATCTTCTCTTCTTCGGGCATAGAGGGGTTAACCCGCTTGCAGAGGTCGAGCACATCCTCAATGTAGCTCGGAAAGGCCTCGCCAGGCTGCTGTGCTCGGTGGCGTAGGCGCTGGTCAGCGCGGAGCTGGCGAACCTCTGGTCGGCCAAACGCTTCGGTCACAAGGGTCTTGAAGGCTGACCAGTTTGCGATGCTGGATTCACGGTTGGTGAACCATAATTTAGCGACGTCGGACAAGTAGAATATCACGTAGGTGAGCTTAGATGGGTCGTCCCACTTGTTACTCGCGCTTACGCGTTCGTACAAGGAGAGCCAGTCTTCGACGTCTTGCTCACCGCTTCCGCTGAAAATCGGTGGGTCCCGTTGACGGGTAGAGCCGGCGCAGGAGCACGGGGCAGCCGATGTGGTTGGCTGGGAAGGGGCTGCGTCGGTGATCATCTCCGGTGGTCTCGTTGGCAATTTGCGAGAGCGGAGCTCCAGGTCGGTTGGGGGGATCTCAGCAACCTCCACCAAATGCGATGAAGTTTATCAATGAGGTTTATTAAAGACGATAGTCTTTCTTAGGATACCTAAACGGAGAAATTTTGGTCTGTCCGTCTGTTTCTCTGTTTTCGGCACGTCGCACGATTCAACTAGCTGGCCAAAGTTTAACCCCCTGCCTTACGACCTCCAATCTTGACCGAGAAGCATGTGTTCATACGGGTGAGCGTGGGCAATTAAAAATCAAATATTACGCATACCTGAGGCACAACATCAATACCTTAGTGCTATTCACAGTGTTCCTTTAAAACAAAATCTATAGATGCGTAATTATAAAGATCCTAGTGTTTATTACGCGGCGCTGAAAATGCGCCGCTGTGTACAAAACAAGTCTCCGCCCAGTGATTTAACTTTGACGCTGTGGTGCTGCCACCTGGCAGCAGCATAGTTCAACACAAGCCGATGTTCCCCGGTAGCGCTGTAGATGGCGTCCTCTTCTGTTTTATCAATGCCAGCCAGATGCGGCTGATTCACCGTAGAAGAGCGCTGTCTCAGGCAAGGCAAAACATATATGGCCGCTTGATGAAATACGACCCACTCTACAAGACATGATCAGAGAACGCAGAGAAAAGACCGACGACCAAATTTCAGCGGAGAAACGCCGGCGTCCGTCTAAGCGTGCCCGGAAAACGTCCGAAAAACGAGCCCAGCGGCTAGCCCAGCTATTAAATTGTGGTACTCATGCCGCTCATGCAGTGCAGTCGGCACAAGACTATCGTCTTTCGACGACATTTGCAGCGAAGCACGCAGATACGCGGCCAATTTTTTCTACGATGGAGTCGTGACGATTAATGACCGCACGGTGAAGCAGCGTCAGGTCCGCAAAAACAGCACGGGCTCACGAGCAATCGCAGCCTCGGTCTTTCGTCGTCTTTTGCAGGCGCATACCCGTTGGTGAATCTGCTCCACTACAGTAGGATTTCCTGCGACGTAACGCCATATGATGCCGTTGTAGAGCCCTCCTTTGGACGGGGAGCAAAACCGGAGAGCGCGCGACCTCATGTGAAGAAAAGGAAGACGGGGCTTGGCGTTGGCACGTGAAGCCATGGTTCGTGCTCCCTGCTCCCTTATACATCGACTGCACGCTATGAGTTGCGGCACCCCTGTGGCATTGATGTACCCATCACAGGAAAATTAAAGTAGTAATCGAATTGAAACTTACATTTTTGAATTTTGCGTTGTAACTTGATCGCGTGAACTTCAGTGTGATGTCACGAACTGCAAAAAGTTTTTTGCTTACTTCGGCCGCATTCGTTCAGAAAAATTTTCACAAGCTTGCTGTGCGAAAACTTTGCGTTTCTCAAGAAACAATGCAAACAATTTTCACCGATACACGATTACGCAGGTGCTGCCAAACACCTTCAAACTCTATGACGTCACGGTCAAATGGTGAGGAAAGCTGAACGCGACGTCGCCACCGCTATTATGTTATTGAGCGTTTTCTCGTTTCTTAAGCATCCTGTAGCTACAATAATGGTGTAATGATGAGGTTCTTGCATGACCTGTAGTAATCTGCAGAGCGCGAGAGTGCGGGCACCGTTGTTACTACGTGATTGATGGGCGTGAATATTGACTGCGCGAAAAATAAACTTACTTGAAAGCTAGCGCTCGTCCGTCTCTTTTGTGCCCTTGTGTAGTTTGTGCGCAACCATCTTTCCTTCCAACTGCTTTCGCTATTTGTATTCTTTTTTCCGTACATGAGTCATTTTACGCAAGACAGTTTCTAAGAACATTCTAGGTTACGCCCGGCAGAATTAGTATATTTCATTTTGGTAAAAATGACTTGAGAAGATTCATGAAAGTAAAAGTCCATGACATAGTGCCAAATTATTGCTCTAAATTTTAGAATCTGGCAGTGTTAGACTGAAGGTTGATGAGTACTAATGCTAAAAAACGGAAAGAGACGCGGATAGGAAACGCTTTTACCCATATTAATGTTTGCAAGGAGGCGATGAATCAAAAAGCGCGTGAAAGTAATTTATATAAAAAAAGATGTGCTTGATACCAGGCTTTTACAGCCACCAGTTCCAGATTGCTATTTACATGTACCCTAAACTCAGGAACGCCTTCAACGTGAGAATTACAAGCAGCCTTCGAAACAGCTTGTCTTCCCGCTGACACCAGGCTTCTTTGGTAGATGAGCCTTGTGCATGAATAGCATGCAAATGCGTAAGGTCACTGCCATGGAAACTACCGGATATGTAAAGGCCGTTGGGCATTCGGTAGGAAATACAGGAAAAAATAAGTCAGGCTGCAGTGAGCGAAAAAACTTGCTATGCGACGCATGCAGTCCTGACATATGAAAGATATCGAATGCGCAGTTTCTCAAGATGAGTGTTGACTTTTTCACAGCATGACAGAAAAAAATTCCTAAGAGTTCTGGCGGACAGCCACAACGCCTCGGTGCGGTGAGTTTTTCTTTCCATGCTTACTCAACCGCATTCTTGTAAGGATACGCTTCTGCCTTTATGCAGCCATAGCTTCCGAGATTAGCCGGCGGCGCGCCGGCGCGCCGCCGGATAATTTTGGAGGCTGTGATACAGCAAACGAGCCGCCGCAGTGACACGGTAGTCATGATGTTCGGCTTCTGAACCGACAGACGCGGGTTATACCTTGACCGCATATGTCACATTTCGATGGAGTAGGGTTTGGTATACGCCAGTGCACTGTGTGATATGAAAGCGTGTTAGAGAACTCAAGGTGGTCGAAATCAGAGGAGTCTTCAACTGCGGCGTCTCTCATAGTCTGAATCGTTACTGGGTGGTAAACGCCGTTAATCTTGTGCAGCGTTTTTCAGCTAATTTGCGTTTTTCAGCTAATTGTATATGAGCCATATAGAGGACGTCATAGTATATATTTTTTTCTATCCGCCAAGCTCAGTAATTAAAAAAATATTGCCAAATGAACCTCCTAAATAGTATCTCTAGCTAAAAATTTATAATATAGAATTAGCGTCAGATTTGTCATTTATGCAAGCTGCCCGGCTCATTTTATCCCCTTTGTTTCAAGCGCCCGTACATCAACAAGAAATATTATGTGACTACCGTCTAACGCGTCGAGCTTTTAGTGTCCTCAAATTTAAGCATCATACGATGCTCCGCGCACAGAGGTCGAGTGAACAGCCTTTTGGTGACATTCGCAAGGACGTTAAGCGACAAAAGGAGCGTACAGTTATAAGAAAACAAATTCAACGAAAAAAGCGGCAGCCACGGGAAAGTGCATATCAGAGTGGAGGCAGCATTTGATGCTGCGGAGGCATTTGAACCGCGTAACCGTTAATGCAGGCCGTCCGTCGTCATCCGCGAACAGGAATCTATCATAACCATAAACCTGCGGGCGCTGTGTTCACCTTTTCTTCCTCTTCGTCTTCTGCTTTGCTCCCAGAACACATGGGCCAATATGTCCCGCTTATATCTTAACAACCAAGCGCAAAGGGGTAGCCGTCACCAAGCAATGGTGACAATTCTTTCATTTTTTTTTATTTCACTATAAAAAGAGACAAAGAGAAAGAAAGGCTTGAAAAACAGAAAGAGAAAACAAAACATTCCTGATCCCTCTGTCGTGGGAATGGGTATAAAACAAAAGTTAAACGTGTTTTCAGAGACGTACTTGAGCCTTTATTGTGCATTGTTTCGCCACAAGGGCGAAGAAATGAATGCTGTAGCAACAAATTGTAATGTCATACGCAGAACGGCAAACAGCTCGAAACTTGCAGCGCGCTTCTCAAGCAGAAATGACGCACGAAAAACATACACAGGATGATTTAGAACAAAGAAATGTCACAGTTCGACACTTAAGGGGCTCTTTTCAAACACAAACAAGGACACAATGAAGGAACGCGCAAGAATACCGAAACGAGCGCGAAATAACCACTCGCACCTTTGCGAGTGGTTATAACCTTTGCGTGCGAAAAGCGCGCTCCTTTCGCAAACGCGGCTTCTGCAGTGAGCGAAATGACCTTCGTGCTCTTTCTAAATTCTATGCAAACTTGCGGTAAAAGAATGCGGCGTATAAAGCGCGCTCAACATGAGATAAACGCGCGCACACGAGTGACCATGCCCTGTAGAGGCGCACACGCATAGCAGCGCGCGGGGCGACGCCATCTAGCTAGTGATAACAAGAACACGCTGAAGCGACCCAGCTCTGAGTACCGCCAACGGAATATGGTCTCGGTAAAAAGCTCGCCGTTATTCAGCTGACGAACGTGCGCTCTGTGGCCGGGTCGATTCGCGCTGAGCGGTGTGGAGCGAGGGGTCGTAGGTTCGACTCCCGGCGACGGAACTTTTTCTTCCAGTTTTTAAAGACGATAGTCTTTCTTGGGATACTTCAACGCAGAAATTTTGGTCTTTCTGTCTGTCTGTCTGCCTTTCTATGTGTCTGTCTTTCCCACGATTCAGCCACCCGGCCAAAGTTTAAGCACTTGCTGAACGCCCAGCCATCTTGAACTGGTGGCTGCGTTCATACTTGTGAATATTGTTGATCAAAAAGCAAATATTACGCATATCTGAGGCGCAATATCAATATTAGGTGGTGTGTTCCTTTACTAGAAATTACATAGATACGTAATTCTAAAGACCCTCGTGTTTCTTAGGCTGCGCTGAAAATGCGATGCTATGCACGAAAAAAGCCTGGCAGTGGCCCTGGGTTCCGCACAAGCTCATGTTTCCCGATGCCGCTGCCAGATGGCGTCCATATCTCACGCAGCGCCTCCTCTATTAAATGCGAAGCATTTCTTAGCGAACTTCGGCGACATTGAGCGTATCTATCTATCTATCTATCTATCTATCTATCTATCTATCTATCTATCTATCTATCTATCTATCTATCTATCTATCTATCTATCTATCTATCTATCTATCTATCTATCTATCTATCTAGCTATCTATCTATCTAGCCGGCTACGACTTTGTGCTCTCCTGGCCGTATCGTTAATGCGATTTATACCAAATTTGGTGTGGCATAACATGACTGTATGATGAACATAAATGGCTGCTTATATCATGAAAATCGTGACTAACTTGTCATGAAAAGTATGATTTACATGCCACGCTCATGGACGCTCGCGGCCGTTTCGTTTGCTTGATATACACCAAATATGGGATTGAGTGACATGACTGTATGACGAACATAATAACAAGTGGTAATATGAAAATCATGACTTCATGAGCGACGTGACTTGCACTCCATGCTCATAGCGCGCTCGCGGCCGTTTCGTTAGCTTGATATCCACCAAATTTGGTATTGAGTGGCATGACTGTATGACGAACATAAATGACCAGTGGTAATATGGAAATCATGACATGTCATGAGCGACATGACTTGCATTCCACGCTCATGGCGTGCTCGCGGCCGTTTCGTTAGCTTGATACACACCAAATTTGGTATTGAGTAACATGACTGTATGACGAACATAAATGACAAGTCGTAATATGGAAATCATGACTTGTCATGTGCGACATGACTTGCATTCCACGCTCATGGCGCGCTCGCGGCCATTTCGTTAGCTTGATATACACCAAATTTGGTATTGAGTGACATGACTGTATGATGAACATAAATGACAAGTGGTAATATGGAAATCATGACATGTCATGAGCGACATGACTTGCATTCCACGCTCATGGCGCGCTCGCGGCCATTTCGTTAGCTTGATACACACCGAATTTGGTATTGAGTCACATGACTGTATAACGAACATAAGTGGCAAGTGGTAACATGAAAATCTTGGCATACATGTCATCTACGATGCCATTTACATGCCACGCTCATGGGGCGCTTGCGTCCAGTTCCCCTAGCTTGACATACACCAAAATTGGTATATCGCGACGTGACTGTATGGCGAACACAAATGGCAGGTTTTAACATGTAAAACATGACATGCAAATTATGTAAAGCATGATTTGCTCCTTCCTGGCTGCTCCGCATTACATCGATTCCCACAGTGCGTGGGATCTGCCGGCTTTTTTTATCAATGCCAGCCAGATGTGGCCGATTTAACATAGAGGAGGCGCTGTCTGCGGCAAGGCAAAACATAGTAGTACGGCCGGCACAAGACTATCGTCTTTCAACGACATTTCCAGCGAAGCACGCAGACACGCGGTCAATTTTTTCTTTGCTGTCTCTTGTGTACATTTTCGAATTTCATATCCGTGACGGAAATACGTCAGTGCAGCCGTGGTGGACACCGGCATACAGCACTTTTTTTTAAAAAAAGAAAGAAAATCAGAGAATCAAAGGAAGAGAAAAGGTATACAGAGAGATAGAAAAAGATATTGAAAGAAAAAGCGACAAATAGAGAAAGAAAGAACGACATCAAAGAGAGAGACCTAGTTGGCACAAGTAATAGAATTAAATATATAAAAAGACGATGAAAGAAAGAAAGCATGTTTATTAGACGATTGGCACCGTATAAATAATGGGAAGGGGAGCAGGGTGCAGGGAAAGGTATTTAGGTTCCACTAACGTGAAGCTTGGGAAGGGGCCCGAAGCATGCAGTGTTTTGCGAGAGATTTCTTTGACAAGGCATTAGTGCTGCCAAGCCTGAACCCGGGCATATAGGGAAGGGTGTTTTGGCTCCTCGGAAAACTGCCTCGGAAACTGCCTCGGAATCCAGCTTACCCTCAGGTCCTTCTTCCTCTTCTTCTTCTTCTTCTTCATTTTCTTCTTCTTATTCTTCTGCCTCCCTACATGCCCGCTTTCATTTCCCTACGGAATGTAGGGAAAGGTGTTTCAGCTTCACTAACTTCGTCTGCTACTTAGGGCTAACTGTTGCTTTCTACACTTTTTGTGGACCGGTGGCGAGTAGTGGTATTTACCAAATTTTTTGTGGCGCATACCCGTTTATGATGGACTGTGACTAAGTTCAGTAAAACAGACTGGTGGGCTAGTTGGTACATCATATCGAAGACTTAGCGCACGAAAACACTAGGAAGCAAGGTAGGGACGAGGACACAGCGCTACTAACAACTGATGTTTATTTTCACATGGAAACACAATATACCTAGGTGTAAAAGGAAATGGTAACACTACACACCATATCGCATTGCAACAACCACGCCACCACTACCGCGACAAGAACATTATCTCTTTCTCTGATAACGATACAGAAGGGCTGCACACACAACCTTCGCTTCTGTTAATTGCGAACGCCTCTACAATTTCCCTAGTCATCTAATCTGCATGTCTTGCTATCACTTTCGTTCTATTAAAACTGGGCTTGCAACCACATCGCATGCAATGTGCGGCCAGATGACCGCTCGTTGCCAGTTTGCCGACATTGTAGCCGTGTTCTCGTAGGCGGTCGTTCAAACACCTGCCCGTTTGGCCTATGTACTCTTTTGCGCATGACAAGCTGATGCAGTATACAACTCGTATACAGTATACAAGTTGTGTGAGCAGCCTTTCTGTATCGTTTTCAGAAAAAGAGATAATGTTGTTGTCGCGGTAGTGGTGGCACGGTTGCTGTAATGGGATATGGTGTGTAGTGTTACCCGTTCCTTTTACACCTGGGCAAATTGTGTTTCCATGTGAAAATAAACATCAGTTGTTAGTAGCGCTGTGTCCTCGTCCCTACCTTGCGTCCTCGTGTTTTCGTGCGCTAAGTCTTCGATGTGACTACGTGACACGCCGTGACGACATGAAACGCCGACAAGCCGAGATCCTAAGGTGCTTCGCACCTAATAGAATAAAGAGAAACAAAGAGGATTGCCCAGCTCCGCACTTACTCACTTCCTTCAGAGTTAGCGCCACTAGGTCGATGTACGATGGTAGAAGCGACGGTCACATTTTGACAAAGGGCGGATATAAAAGGTTCAGTTGCAGTCGGAGGCTGCTTTTTGTCGATTTTTTAAGTGCAACTCGCCTACCATCACGCTTCCATTGTAGTCACCGATAGCCTGTTCAATCGGCCTAGGTGAGCAGAGCCTTTGATAATGCGTATAATATTCGTAGATTTGCTGAGGCAGAATAATGTACACCCGCGAGAAAAAGTATACGGACCATTGCCGTCCGTACAGTTTTGCCTTCTGCGCGGTCTTGTGGCGAGCCGGCTGCTGTCAAGGGCAAGTCTCTGATGAATTCCGTCGGAGTAATTCTCTCGACAGACATTCTGTCGAAGCGAAGCTCTCAATAACAGAGGGCTGGCTACTAGACGGCGTAGACATCACATTCGGCATGCGCTCCCGTGGTCCGTATACTTTTGCGCACGGGTGTATAGTCCAACTCCAACTACTATACTCCATCTCACAACTACCTTGCAGCACTGCCGAAGCTACGAGGAGCACGCAGGCAGTATCCTTGCACAGCACATAATATAGTTCCGGGCTTAGCTATTTCATTATCAGCAAAGTGCAAGGGTTTCAGCTGGGCATCTCGCATGACGCGTTACAGCGATACGTGGCACGTTAGGCCCTTGGCGCATGCGCTTCAAAATTTCTGAAATGATGCATATATGACCGGCTCGTTACCGTAATAACCACCTTAACCGCGATGACGTACAACAACATGGATGCCCCCATACACCCCAGGCCACCCGCTTCCATCCGAATCCGTGCTTCGTACTGGCTCTCTGCCCGGGCAGCAAGAAATAAGTGGTATGATCTGTCATCGCTTAGTCTCATCTAATGCTGAGGGCACAGCATCAAGTATGTTTTAAGGCGAAAGCCTTTAATGTCTCATGCTCACGTCTGTCCGGTGTCCGTCCGTCCGGTGTCCGTCCGGCGTCCGTCCGTCCGTCCGGCGGTAGAGCTGGTGGTGTGCGTCCTCACCACCCATACTGCACATGCGCAAACCCTCCCCACGCACCTCCTATGCTGTGCTTCCCCTCTCTTTCCTCTAGGTATCCCTCCCGCCCGCGGCGTTTACACACCCATTGCGCATGCGCGTCCCCTCCCCCCCCTCTCTCCTCTAGGCATCCCTCCCGTGGCGCTAACACCCCCATTGCGCATGCGCGTCCCCTGCCCCCTCCCTCTCCTACGCTTCCCCTTCTCTCTCCTCTAGGCATCCCTCCCCGCGGCGTCTACACCCTCACTGCGCATGCGCGTCCCCTCCCCCATCTCTCTCCTCTAGGCATCCCCCCCCCCGCGGCAAGCACAACCCAATGCGCATGCACGTCCCCCTCCCCCCTCTCCTACGCTCCCCCTCTCTCGCCACGCAACGCCGACGCAGGCGGCGTCTGCTAGCGAGTTTCTTGCTTGAAAAAACCGACTGCTCACGCTGCACAACTGTTCACTGGCCACCCCGTATATATGGCAATGGATCTTGACCTGCAAGGTGGTGCCGGTGGGAGATTTCTGCTGCGCGTTCCCGAACGATGAAAAATTCGCAGCGTGCGCGTTAACTAAAAGCGAACTGCGGGTCTCTGTGTCCAGTCCGAGTCTTCTGTCTCTCATTGCCCAGCAGCGATTGGGATGTTCCAGTAGGAAACAACCGTCCATCACTGCGTGCTTTGCGCCCCCCAGGTTTCTCTCCTGTGCAACGCTGCGATGAGCGCCAGCGTCAACGCCGCCGCCAGTGTAAGCGTTAGCGCCCGCTGCTTCGCATCTACACATGGTTCCCTTTAGCGGTGGATGGTGTAATCTTTAAGGCGAAAGTCTTTAATGTCTCATGCGCACGTCCGTCCGGTGTCCGTCCGACCTTCGTCCGGCGTCCATCCGTCCGTCCGTCTGTCTGTCTGTCTGTCTGTCTGTCTGTCTGTCTGTCTGTCTGTTCGTCCGTCCGTCCGTCAGTCCGTCCGTCCGTCCGTCCGTCCGTCCGTCCGTCCGTCCGTCCATCCATCCATCCATCCGTCTGTCCGTCCGTCCGTTCATCCGTCCATGTCCGTCCGTCCGTCCATCCGAGCTCTGGCACTGAGCCAGGTGGCCGCCGGGATGCGCAGACGGACGCCGGTCGCGTCGGACTCTATAGCGCTCGCGCTTTGCTTGCGTAGCGTCGCTGTGACCAGAGTTTGCAATCATTCTGACCGACGCCGTCTCAATGGACCCAGGCGTTCACAGAATACACTTTCCAATTTACAAAGGGTCCGTCAACTTAAGAACTGGAACGCGGATGGCGTTTGCACGATGCGCAAAGCGCGAGAAAATACTAACGCATGCGAACGGAGGAAGATGAGTCTCGCGTCTCGCTGCGATTCGCGGTAAAAAATTAAAGAAGAAAACACGCACCCATTAGGTTTGTGTCTTATGCCACTGGGAGTGTAAAAGAAAAAAGACATGGCATAATCAGTGGAATGGCCACACGCTTTCGCCGAACACACTTTGGAATGTACAAAGTGTCCTTCAATTTTTTTCGCTCTTATTTAGATCGCTGGTTTCTTTTGTTGCTGCTAGGACTACCTAGGCGGTGCCGAGCCGTAAAAGTGGTTTGATGTTAACTGAGCAGATGTCGCCCCAACATTAGCGTCGGTGATGCGTTGACGATGAGAAACACCCTGAATGTCTATATTGTTTTCTGTGCCAATAATTTGCTGTTCCACCCAACAATGTTACGTGATTGCTGCTGAAAGTGCGTCGACCATGCTGTCAGAAAAGAACTGGATGAAAACACCGGTATGAACGCTGTTATAAAAAGAACCGCGTTCCTCACAAAAGCCAGTAAACACGCCCTGAAAAAAAAATGGGTTTCCCAACACGGAGAAACGGTGAGGTGGCGTTCCCGCGCAGGTTTTTGCGTTTTGTATTAAGTGCAGGGAGCAATTATCGACAAGGTAGGTGAGCTGACGCCAAAGAGAAGGCGAGCAGACGACGCGATGCGGATGAACACGTCGTGAATGGCCTTTCGCCTTTCCTATTGGCTAACAATCCCTGCAGCTTCCACAGTGCTGCAAGGTACATCTGAGATGGAGTATACTGTAGTACCTCATCGCGATGCCCACAGGCCTCGCAATGAGTGCGAACACTTCTTGTCGAGGGAGCAGGGACCAGATTGTAATGGCACATGACGGCAGTGCATTCTCTCGTGTACTGATGCAAAATAATTTTTACAGTGAAGCTGCATATCTGTAACCCGGAACGGTTTCTTCCCGTGGACTAAAAACAAAATGCCAGACCCCTAAACCACCGACAGACGCTCGCGCTCCACGCTCTTGTGCTAGCAGATGCGCGCGCCCTTTGCATTTTCACATCGGACGGCGAGGAAGGGTATTTGAAAAGGTGGATAGGCAGAGGAGGCATTGTGCGGTCAACTGAGCCGATGAACGCGTTCGCTGTAGACTCATGCTCAATAACAATGCAATGACTCTGGGCGGTTTATGGGCTCTTTATGAATTACAGGCTAAAAGCATATCTTTCTGTGCAATAGGCATACAGCATGGAACGCGGTATTCGTTTAAAAAAAATTACACCATCTCCCGCTAAAGGGAACCATGTGTAGATGTGAAGCAGCGGGCGCTAACGCTTACACTGGCGGCGGCGTTGACGCTGGCGCTCATCGCAGCGTTGCGCAGGAGAGAAAACTGGGGAGGCGCAAAGCACTGCAGTGATGGAGCGGTGTTTCCTACTGGAACATGCCAATCGCTGCTACTGGCAATTAGAGACAGTAGACTCCGAATGGATACAGAGACCCGCAGTCCCCTTTTAGTTAGCGCGCAAGCTGCGAATTTTTATTGTTCAAACACGCACAGGAGAAATCTCCCACCGGCACCACCTTGCAGGTCAAGATCCACTGCCATATATACGGGGTGGCCAGTGAACGGATGTGCAGCGCGAACAGTCGGTTTTAGATGCGAAGCATCTTATGCTAGGGGCTCTGTCCGTCCCTCCCGCGTCCCCCCGTCCCGCGTCCCGTGTCCCGCGTCCGGCCACTTTCATGAAGTAGGGAAGCACCAATTATGTGAACCAGAACACTGTAGTAATATGAAGGCCGTCAACCCTACTACAATCATCAGAGTCATGGCCGAAAGCACAGAGAGGCTGCTTAGGAATGGCTAGGCAGGTGGTGTCTGTCGCCCAGGTTGACCCCATTCCTTGAATTATGGCCGAGAGCACAGAGAGGCTAGCCTAGCAATGGCTAGGCAGGTGGTGTCTGTCGCCAGGTTGACCCCATTCCTTGATCTTGCTAGTCCGTCCCGCGTCCCGCAGCGCATGCGCGTCCCCTCTCCCTCTCTCTCCTACACTCTCCCCCTCTCTCCTCCAGGAATCCTCTACTCTACGGAGCGGCTCCTGCGTCCCACAGCGCATGCGCGTCCTTTCCCCCTCTCTCCTCTAGGAATCCTCTACTCTACGGAGCGGCTCCCGCGACCCACACCCCCACAGCGCATGCCCGTCCTCTCCCCCCTCTCCTGCGCGCCCCCCGTCCTGTCCTCTAGGAATCCTATACGCAGCGGCGCGCACGACAGGTGGTGTGACAGCTGCATACTCCGCTGGGGGGCGCCACGGTAGTTCCGCGGTATGAAAATGACGGAGCACGCGCGCCTCATTCTTTCTCCTGTGCAGCGCCGCGATGAGCGCCCGGACCGCTGCCGTGAAGTGAGAGCGGCGACGTTTCTCCCGCTCAAGCTAATTATTTCCCCGCTGCTTCGCATCCACACATGGTTCCCTTTAGCGGGAGATGGGGAATTCTTAGATGCGAAGCATCTTATGCTCGGGGCTATGTCCGTCCCGCGTCCGGCCATTTTCATGATGTAGGGAAGCACCCATTATGCGAACCAGAACACTAGTAATATGAAGACCGTCAACCCTATCACAGTCATCAGAGCCTGGTCGAGAGCACAGAGAGGCTGCTTAGCAACAGCTAGGCAGGTGGTGTCTGTCGCCCAGGTTGACCCCATTCCTTAATATTGCTTGCATGTGTTTGGAGGGGGCTTAGTCCGTCCCTCCTTCCCGCGTCCCACACCGCCACAGCGCATGCGCGTTCCCTCCCCCCTCTCTCTCCTACGCTCACCCCGTTTCTCTCCTCTAGGAATCCTCTATTCTACGGAGCGGCCCCGCGTCCCACAAACACCACAGCGCATTCGCGTCCCCTCCCCCTATGCTCTCGTACGCTCACCCCCTTCCTCTACTCTAGGAATCATCTACTCTACGGAGCGGCGTCCCACATCCCCACAGCACATGCGCGTCCTCTCCCCCCTCTCTCCTCTAGGAATCCTCTACTATACGGAGCGGCTCCGGCGCCCCACAACGCATGCGTGTCCTCTCCCCCCTCTCTCCTCTAGGAATCCTCTACTCTACGGAGCGCGTCACACACCCCCCACAGCGCATGCACGTCCCCTGCCCCTCTCTCTCTCCTCTCCTACGGTCCGCCCCGTCCTTTCCTCTAGAATTCCTCTGCGGAGCGGCGCGCACGACAGGTGGTGTGACAGCTGCACACACTGGGGGCGCCATGGTAGTTCGCGGTACGAAAATGACGGAGCACGCGCGCCTCATTCTCGCTCCTGCGCAGCGCTGCGATGAGCGCCTGGACCATTGCCGTGAAATGAGAGCAGCGACGTTCCTCCCGCTCAAGCTAATTATCTCCCCGCTGCTTCGCATCCACACATGGTTCCCTTTAGCGGGAGATGGGGAATTTTTTAGATGCGAAGCATCTAATGCTCGGGGCTATGTCCGTCCCTCCCGCGTCCGTCCCGCGTCCCGCGTCCGGCCACTTTCATGAAGTAGGGAACCACCTACTATGCGAACCAGAACACTGTAGTACAATATAAGGCCGTCAACCACCACTACAGTCACCAGAGTCATGGCCGAGAGCACAGAGAGGCTGTTTATCAATGGCCAGGCAGGTGGTGTGTGTCGGCCAGGTTGACACCATTCCTCGATGTTACTTGCATGTGTTTGTGTCGCCCAGGTTGACTCCATTCCTCCATCTTGCTTGCATGTGTTTTGGGGGGGGGGGCGGCTTAGTTCGTCCCTCCTTCCCGCGTCCCACACCACCACAGCGCATGCGCGTCTCCTCCCCCCTCTCTCCCGTCTCCTACGCTCACGCCATTTCTCTCCTCTAGGAGTCCTCTACTCTACGGAGCGGCCCCCCGCGTCCCACACCCCGACAGCGGAGGCGCGTCCCCTCCCCCTATCTCTCCTCTCCTACGCTCACCCCTTTCTATACTGTAGGAATCGTCTACTCTACGGAGCGGCGCCCACGTCCCACAACGGATGCGCGTCCTCTCCCCCTCTCTCCTACGCTCACCCCCCTTTCTCTGCTCTAGGAATACCCTACGGAGCGTCGCCCCCCGTCTGACATCCCCACAGCGCACGCGCGTCCTTTCCCCCCTCTACCCGACGCTCACCCCCCTTTATCTACTCTAGGAATCCTCTACTCTACGGAGCGGCTCCCGCGTCCCACACCCCCACAGCGCATACGCGTCCCCTCTCTCCCTCCTCTCCTACGGTTCGCCCCGCTCTCTGCTCTAGGAATCCTCTACGGAGAGGCGCGCGACAGGTGGTGCGACAGCTGCATACTGCGCTGGGAGCACCACGGTAGTTCCGCTGTATAAAAATGACGGAGCGGCGACGTTTCTCCCGCTCAAGCTAACCATCTCCTCGCTGCTTCGCATCCACACATGGTTCCCTTTAGCGGGAGATGGGGAAGTTTTTTTATTCTCTTTTTTTAAAGCGTTTTTGCATGCGCAGTAACGGTGGTCGGCCGCACACGATCATCACCACCACCGGATTAACCTTCGCCATAAGATCATCATCATCATCATTATCAGCCTGTCTACGCCCACTGCAGGGCAAATGCCTCTCCCATGTTTCGCCAATCAACCCGGTCCTGTGCTTTCTGCTGCCACGTTATACCTGCAAACTTCTTAATCTCATCTACCCACCTAATTTTCTGTCTCCCCCCGCACGCATTTGCCATCTCTTGGAATCCAGTCAGTTACCCTTACTGACCAGCGGTTATCCTGCCGACGTTCTACGTGCCCGGCCCATATCCATTTCTTCTTCTTGATTTCAACTATGATATCCTTAACCCCCCGTTTGTTCCTTGACCCACTCTGCTCTCTTCCTGTCTCTTAGTTTACACGCATCATTTTCCTTTCCATCGCTCGCTGCGTCGTCCTCAGTTTAAGTTGAACCCTCTTTGTAAGTCTCCAGGTTTCTGCTCCGTAGGTAAGTACCGGTAAGATGCAGCTGTTATATACCTTCCTCTTGAGGGATAGTGGTAGACTACCATTCATGATTTGATAATGCTTGCCGAATGAGCCCCATCACATTCTTATTCTTCTAGTTATTTCACTCTCATGCTTCGGCTCGGCGGTTACTACCTGTCCTAAGTAGACGTACTCCTTTACAACTTCCAATGTCTCGCCACCTATCGCAAAGCGCTGTTCTCTGCCAAGATTGTTCCACATTACTTTAGTTTTATGGATATTAATTTTCAGACCTACTCGTCTACCTTCCGTATCCAGTTCAGTAATCATAAGCTGCAATTCGTCTCCAGCGTTACTCATCAATGCAATGTCATCAGCGAATCGCAGGCTACTGAGATACTCTCGATTAACTCTTATCACTAACTCTTCCCAATTTAGGGCCCTGAAAACCTCCTGTAAACACGCGGCGGAAAGCATTGGAGAGATTGTGTCTCCCTGACGTGCGCCCTTCTTTATTGGGATTCTGTCACTTTCTTTATGGAGGACTATAGTGGCTGTGGTTCCGCTGTAGATTTCTTCCATTATGTTTATATAGGCTTCGTCGATGCCCTGATTCCGCAGTGCCTGCATGACTGCTGCTGTCTCCACCGAATCAAATGCCTTCTCGTAATCTATGAAGGCTATGTATAGGGGTTGGTTGTATTCCGCGCATTTCTCTATCACCTGATTGATAGTATGAATATGGTCTGTTGTTGAGAAGCCTGTACGAAATCGTGCCTGGTACTTTGGTTGATTGAACTCTAATGTCGTATTAATTCTGTTAGCAATTACTTTTCTAAATAGCTTGTAGACAACGGACAGTAAGCTGATGGGCCTGTAATTTTTGAGGTCCTTGACGTCCCCTTTCTTATGGATGAAGATGATGTTCGCATTCTTCCAAGAATCTGGTATCCTCCCTGTCTAGAGACACTTCGTATACAGGGTGGCCAGTTTTTCTAACATAATCTCTCCACCGTCTTTCAACAGGTCTGATGTTACCTGATCCTCACCAGCGGCTTTGCCTCTTTGCATTCCCCCTAGGGCTTTCTTTACTTCTCCTGTCAATACTGGTGGGATGTCAGATTCCTCTGGGCTATGATTGCTTCTTACGTTATCATCCTGACTGTCTCGGCTGCGGTACAGATCTCTGTAGAACTCTTACGCTACCTCAACTATTTTATCCATATTGGTTGTGGCCTTGCCTTCCTTGTCCCTTAATGCATACATCTGATTTTTGCCTATGCACGGTTCTGTCACCATAGCTTTGAGGCTTCTTCGGTTCTTTAGAGCATACTCAATTCTCTCCATATTATACTTTCTTATGTCAGCTACTTTACGCCTATTGATTAACTTGGAAAGCTCCGCCAGCTGTATTTTGTGTGTTGCATTTGAGGCTTTCATGGTTTGACGTTCTTAATGAGGTTTTTCGTCTCTTGGGATAGCTTACCAGTGTCCGGTCTAACGACTGTACCCCCCGACTTCCACTGCACACTCCTTAATGATACTACTCAGATTATCATTCATTGCGTCAACGCTAAGGTCGGTTTCCTCCAGGGTTGCCGTTGGGTGGACATGAAAAGGCGCCGGAACTCACGCCAAAAGTAGCCAAAGTAGCCATGTCATTTGATGTTATCGCCGAATTTCTCACCAAATAGAACAGAAGCGGTATTATCAACAGATTCTTTACTATTGATGAATAAATAAAACTATTTTGAATAAGTAAAACCACAAATTTAAGAAAGAGCCATGGCGCCAACTGGAAATTTTCGTCGCCAACGGGGTCCAAAAGTAGCCAATTTGGCGCAAAGTAGCCACCAACGGCAACCCTGGTTTCCTCGGTTAAAGCCGCGTACCTATTCTGAAGTGAAACTCTGAATTCATGTACTTTCCCTCTCAGAGCTAGTTCATTAATCGGCTTCTTGCGTATCAGTTTCTGCCGTTGCTTCCTCAAGTCTAGGTGAATTCTAGATCTTACCATTTAGTGGTCACTGCATCGGATCTTGTTAAGTACTTCCACATCCTGTACAATGCCCGGGTGGGCACACATTCTGAAGTCTATTTCATTTTTAGTTTCGCCATTAAGACTCCTCAACGTCCACTTACGAGTAGCCCGTTTTCTTTATGAGGTATTCAAGATTCGTAAATTATTGCGTTCTGCGAATTCTACTAGTAACTCCCCGCTGGCGTTTCCAGAGCCGATGCCATATTCCCCAACTGCATGATCTCCAGCCTGCTTCTTGCCTACCTTTGCATTAAAGTCGCCCATCAGTACAGTATTTTGTGTCTTTACCTTACTCATTGCTGATTCTACGTCTTCGTAGAATCGTTCAACCAGTTGATCATCATGGCTTCATGTAGGCGCGTAGGCGTGTACCACCTTCATCTTGTAGCTCTTATTAAACTTAATCACGATACATGCCACCCTCTCATTAATGCTATTGTATTCCTCTATATTACCAGCTATATTTTGATGAATAAGGAACCCCACCCCTTAGTTCTCTTCTGTCAGCTAAGCCATGATAGCATAGGACGTGTCCGTTCTTCAGCACTGTATAAGCCTCATGTGTCCTCCTAACCTCACTGAGCCCTATTACATCACATTTAACACCCTCTAATTCCTCGAATAGTACAGCTAGACTCGCCTCGCTAGATAAAGTTCTGGCGTTAAACGTAGCCAAGTTGAGATTCCAATGGCGGCCTGTCCGGACCCAGAGATTCTTAGCACCCTCCGCTGCGTCGCAGGTCTGACCGCCGCCTTGGTCAGTTGATTCGCAGCCGCTGGGGACTGAGGGCCGAGGGTTAATTGGTGTATTCATGTGGGAAGTGATGCTGAAGCCATAAGATGCTTCACATCTAATAAAGGAAGCCACAAAACAAGCATCAAAACAGCATGCTGGACGATAGGGCACCTGTGAACAATGGAAACGCCCTTCCATGTGTTCCCGATAAAGATTACGTCACAGCTGCTTCGCACATCACACGAGAACTTCGAATGAAGCCAGATGGCCTGTCCTTTTTCCATGCGTGGGTTTCCCGCTTTCATGTATAAAAGGAACACCCGTCTAGCAGCTAAGTTCATTGTAAGACTGCCTTGGGTAGACCAGGGAAATTAAAGACAACAAAAGAACAGCGTGAATACCATGCTCGACGAAACGAACAATTTGTCCTGTTGAATATAGTAGCGAAGCCATCATGGTCTACCACAGCGACCACAAAGTGATTATCACTAATATTACTCTAAAGAAATTATACAACGCACCCTTCCCCTCATCAGCATGTGTGGCGTTTGATAGAGCTTCGCCGGACATTCACGTTAGCAGGGCAGCATTGCTGCCAATTTTTTCTGATTGATTGCATGCAAGCCTAGAAACGTTTTCTGTTGTGTAATCAGCCATTGCTAGAATAACGCGACGCTCCTAAATATAGTCGCGTGGTCGTGACGTCGACGAAGGCAACAGTCGGCGAGACAAAGAAGAAACTCTTTATTTTGGCCAAACTTGTGGCCTGGAAACTGAAGGTCAGACTACAGCAATACACGCTGGCACTGAGAGCGGCGAACAGAGCGTCGGCCGTCGATAATCTGATCATCGCTGGAACGTACCGGCTTTTATACATCACGCGTCGAACATTCTAGCCTTATAACTGGTCATCGCGCAAGCTCTGGAATAAGCTAGAGTGTTCGCGTCTTGCGCGCAATCTTAACACAACGGTCTACAATAATCGTGAAGCTTCTAGAACAATCAGACGCGGTTTGCCCTGAGCATGCGGACAGTCTCTGTGGGCGAAAACCGAGTACAACAAAAATGAAAATGAATAAACGCGCGTGGCAATGCCCCCCCCCTCTGAAAAACCATCGTCCCGATGCTTAAAAAGAACACGGGGGAAAAATACATGTAACAAGAAATCACAACAATAAATAAAGAAAGTACAATAATAAAGCAATAAGTCCAGTCGTCAGGTTCGCTTGAGGCGCACGACACGACATACGGCTTGAGGCGCACGACATGGACGACTTAAGGTCGCGAACGGCGATGTTGAGAGTTCATAATGCCATCCGGGACGACCTCGTAGTCCAGAGAACCGAGAGGTCGAAGCACCTTGTATGGCCCGAAGTACGCCGAAGTTTTTTCACTGAGTCCACGTGGGCGTATCGGCGTCCACACCCAGACGCGGTCGCCGGGCTGGTATTCCACGAAGCGTCGTCGAAGGTTGTAGCGGCGGCTGTCAGTCGTCTGCTGATTCTTGATGCGCAGCCAGGCGAGCTGTCGGGCTTCTTCAGCGCACTAAAGGTAGCCGGTGACGTCGAGGTTTTCTTCGTCAGCGACGTTGGGCAGCATGGCGTCGAGTGTCGTTGCCGTGTTCGTTCCGTAGACGAACTTGTATGGCGTCATCTGTGTCGTCTCCTGCACGGCCGTGTTGTAGGCGAAGGTCACGTACGCGAGGATTGCATCCCACGTCTTGTGCTCGACGGCGACGTACATGGCCAGCATGTCCGCGATGGTCTTGTTTAGACGCTCGGTGAGACCATTGGTCTGTGGGTGGTAGGCGGTGGTCCGGCGGTGGCTTGTGTGGCTGTACCTCAAGATCACCTGAGCTCACTCCGCTGTAAATGCCGTGCCTCTGTCGGTAATGAGGACCTCCGGGGCGCCATGACGCAGGAACGATGCTCTCGACGAAGAACTTTGCTACCTCGGCGGTGCTGCCTTTGGGCAGGTCCCTTGTTTCAGCGTAGCGGGTGAGGTAGTCGGTAGCCACGACGATCCGCTTGTTTCCGTCAGCCGACGTCGGGAACGGCCCCGGTAAATCCATGCCGATTTGCTGGAACGGCCGGCGAGGTGGCTCGATGGGCTGCAGAAGTCCCGCTGGCCTTGTCGGCGGTGTCTTACGTCGCTGGCAGTCTCGGCATATCCTCACGTAACGAGTGACGTCGACGGTAAGGCGCGGTCCAGTAGTACTTTTCTTGTGTTCTTGCAAGCGTGCGCGAAAAGCCGAGGTGGCCAGCCGTTGGGTCGTCGTGCAGGGCCTGCAGAATTTCTGGTCGCAGATCCGAAGGTAGAACGATGAGGTAGCTGGCTCGGGCTGGGGAGAAGTTCTTCTTTACGAGGACGTTGTTTTTCAAAGAAAATGACGTCAATCCTCGCCTGAATACTTTTGGGACGACGGTGTTCCTGCCCTCTAGGTATTCCATTAGGCCCCTCAGTTCCGGATCTTCTCGCTGTCGATCGGCGAAGTCGTCGGCACTTATGGTTCCCAAAAAGTAGTCATCATCCTGGTCGTCCTGCGGTGGTGGGTCGACGGGGGGCACGAGACAGGCAGTCGGCGTTGGAGTGTTTCCTTCCGGACTTGTACACGACGGTAATGTCGAATGATTGAAGTCTTAGGCTGCACCGTGCGAGACGATCTGAATGGTCCTTCAAGTTAGGTAGTCAACACAGGGCGTGGTGGTCGCTCACAACTTTGAAAGGTCTGCCGCCGTAGAGGTAGGGGCGAAACTTTTAGGTAGCCCAGATGATGGCAAGACACTCCTTTTCTCTTGTGGAATAGTTGGCTTCTGCCTTGGATAGAGACCGGCTAGCATAACTGATAACCTTTTCAAATCCGTCAGTCCTCTGCACTAGGACGGCTCCGAGCCCCACGCTGCTTGCGTCGGTGTGTATTTCCGTGTCGGCGTATTCGTCGAAATGCGCAAGTATCGGCGGCGTCTGCAGGCGTCGTTTGAGTTCTTGAAATGCTTCTACTTGTGCCGTTTCTCACTTAAAGTCCACGTCAGGTTTTAGTGAGATGGGTTAGCCGCTCGGCTATACGTGAAAAGTACTTGACGAACCGTCAGTAGTAGGCGCACAAGCCGAAAAATCGGCGCACAGCTTTCTTGTCGGTTGGTGGCGGGACAGTGGCAATGGCAGCTGTTTTCTGCGGGTCTGGGCGCACTCCTGTCTTGCTGATCACGTTACCCAAAAACACAAGCTCCTCGTACGCGAAGCGGCACTTTTCTGGCTTCAGGGTGATCCCGGAGTTCCTGATTGCTTGATGTACGGATTGGAGGCGCTGGAATTGTTCGTCGGAGTTCGAGGAAAACACAACGATGTCGTCCAAGTAAACAAGGCAAGTTTACCACCTTCAAGCCAGCCAATACTGTATCCATCACACGTTGGAAAGTTGCAGGTGCCGAGCAGAGGCCAAAGAGCATGACCTTGAACTCGAAGAGGCCGTCTGGTGTTATAAAGGCAGTTTTCTCTCGGTCTCTCTCGTTGACTTCGATTTGCCAATAGCCGGTTTTGAGGTCCATCGAGGGAAAATACTTCGCGTTGTGGAGTCGGTCCAGGGCGTCGTCTATCCGTGGGAGAGGATACACGTCCTTCTTCGTGATTTTGTTCAGGCGGCGATAGTCGACGCAGAAGCGTAGGGTTCCGTCCTTCTTCTTCACTGAAACCACGGGTGACGCCCACGAACTCTTGGACGGCTGAATGATGTCATCGCGTAGCATTTCGTCGACTTGTTTTTCCACGGCCTCACGTTCCCGCGTTGAAACTGGGTACGGGCTCTGTCGTACTGGTCGGGCACTTTGTTTTGTTATGATGCGAAGTTTCGCAATCGGGATCTGTGGAATTTTTGACGACGCCGAGAAGCAGTCCTTGAATTGCATGACTAGGGCTTTGGCTGGTCTTGCTTGGCCTTCGGAATGCTCGGGTTGACGTCGAAATCGGGTTGGGGACCTCGATTCGTCGAAGCAGGTTCGGCAGCATCGAAGAGGGCGAAAGCATTGCTGGCGGCCACGCATTCGTCGATGTAGGCGACCGTCGTACCAATGTTGAGGTGCCTGTATTCGTGGCTGAGTCCGCCACGGTGGCGTAGCGGTTACGGTGCTCGGCTGCTGACCCGAAGGTCGCGGGTTCGATTCCGGCCGCGGCGGTCGCATTTCGATGAAGGCGAAATGGTAGAGGCCCGTGTACTGTGCGATGTCAGTGCACGTTAAAGAACACCAGATGGTCAAAATTGCCGGAGCCCTCCACTACGGCGTCCCTCATAATCATATCGTGGTTTTGGGGACGTAAAACACCTGATATTATTATTGTATTCGTGGCTGAAGTTTGTCAGCACTACCTTTGCTTTGCCGTCACGCAGCTCGGCTATACCTCTTGCGACGCAAATTTAACGGTTCAGGAGTAGGAGCTGATCGTCCTCGATGACGCGTTCAACGTTCACGTGTTTTTCAGTGCCGACGGAAATAATGACGCTGGAGAGCGGCGGTACGCAGGGCTGGGCAAAGATACTTTGAAATTGTATCGCGATACGATACAAGATACTCGGGCAAGAAGTATCGGAGATACAGATACAAGATACTTCCGGAATGAATGTATCCGATACGATACTTCCCAATTGTATCTCAAGATACTTCGATACATTTGCAAATTTGCTTTTATAGATCTATATAATTACGCCTCAAATACCTATACACAGAAGAGTTTGCGTGAAAATGTCTTAACTGCGACCAGCTATGTTTATTTTAATGAAATATCTGTTTGAATCCCGAAAGTTATGTTTTTCTTGCTTAATGTATCTTAGTTTCATTCCGAAACAAGTTTTTGGTGTTTGTTTACTCTGCACTTTTGTATTTCATGGGTGTCGCTGCTCTACTTGGCGACCAGCTAGCGGGTTGCCATTAATTGCAAGAACTTCAATAAGAAGCCTCCGCAAGATGGCACAAATACCGGTGCAGAGTCTTACCTTGTCCGTAAGCGTATTACCGTTTTCGTAGTAGCGCATCACCCGACAGCTGCAGAGCAGCAATAACGCTGGTAGCGATATTTTTTTTGTAAATCATCATGTGAAGATGATAACTACCGAGTCAGCGATCACAGTTCACTGAGGACATAACGCTGCAGTGATTTTTCATATTCTACCTATCAACTTGCGTAAAGTGTTCGTTAGCAACATATTCACTAAAGTGCCATCTTTGACCATTTCCTCTCCGGGAGAACTTCTGCTGCCCAGAAGCTTCCCAGATGTATTGTACGTGGCAAAAAGCGTCGCAGGATATCACTTCTAAACACACTATTGCAACTGCTAGCCTGCATACCTGCTTTTTTTTGTAACACACAAAAAAAGGACTTTACAGGGACCTAAAAAAGGCAAGCGAATGGACCTAAGTCAAATAGCAAGGCAGTTCCGCAATAAAAAATGACTACAATAAGTGACTACAAAAATGACTACAATAAGGGTGTTTCACGTAAGAAGAACAAAATATTAAAAAAAAGATAGCGCTTAACCGTGACTGAATGAAACCAATGGCATATGGTTTACCGTCACGTGGCGCTCGTTCTGGTATTTTTATATTGCGCTTAGTTGGTTGATTAACTATGGTCAATTGTGCAACATTTTTATTATTCACTTTATGGCAGAGTGCGCTCCGCCACAACGTAGAACGCATTCAAAAACGACCGAAGCAATTGTTTTTCTGGCGGCGTACATGCTGCATGGTGAATATTTCTTGGCTTTTAAAGAAAGCACGCGAAATATCAAATAAAACCACGTGACTGCGCTCATGCGCTATCGTACTGCAGCGCTCTTGAACACGCATCGAGCAAACAACCAGCGCGCGGACCGTCAGCCTGTTGCTTGTCAGGGACGATGGTGTTTCTTTACTGTGCGTGGCGGTCAGAAAAACTGACGCGCTGCGGAGCCGATGCCTGAGCCACGACCACTCATTTCGCCGCGGTCCGCTTGCCGGTTGTTTTGATCGAAGCACGTCTGAGAGCGCTTCTGCACAATAGCGTACGAGCGCCGTAACGTGGTCATATTTCTCCAGCTTTCTTTAAACGCCGGAAAAATCACTACGTAGTGTGTATCTTTCCACAAAAAGTCCGATTTGTCGTTTTAGAATGCCCTATAAAACGCAAAGAAACACACTTGCCCCCCAAAATGAATAGCAGAAATGTTACATTTCTCACCCTAGTTAAGAAATTAAGCGCCATATAAAAATACCATAATGAGAGACACATGGCAGTAAACCCATTGTTGGTTTTATTCAGTTGAGGTTAAGCACTTCGTATATATTTGGTTCCAGTTACGTGACACCCTTTATAAACACGATACAAACGGCACCACTAAAAGCTATGAAAATAGAGCATGATGTATCGTCAACTTAGGTGTTAAAGTCAGACAATAGAAAACTCAGTGCCCACGGAAAATACCACTAAAGGGCTCGTGGGGACGCTGATGAGAAAAACCGTAGTACTTGGTATTATGCTTCTCAAATCCCCTTCATTTCCATTGCTATAATGTAAACTCAATTTCGCTGTTATATTAAATCGTAAGCAGAATTTTTTGTTCCTGGAAGCACTAGGCACGCTCAGATTATTTTACCTTTGCCCTAACATCGCCTGAACAGTAAACTCACATCGAATGTAGATATGTAAATAGTAGCGAAGACGCAGACAATTAAAAATAAGAATTAATAAGAGAAGGAATAGACGAGGAGGTTAAGAAAGATTTATTACAGTTAAACGAAAAAAAAAAAACTTCCCCAATCTCCCGCTAAAGGGGACCATGTGTGGATGCGAAGCAGCGGGGAGATGGTTAGCTTGAGCGGGAGAAACGTCGCCGCTCATGTTCCGCGGTAGCGGCCCGGGCGCTCATCGCGGCGCTGCACAGGAGAGAGAATCAAGGCGCGATCCGTCATTTTCATACCGCGGAACTACCGTGGTGCTCCCAGCGGAGTATGGAGCGGTCGCACCACCCGTCGTGCGCGCCGCTCCGTAGCGGATTCATACAGAAGAGAACGGGGGGGGAACCGTAGGAGAGGAGAAAGAGGGGACGCGCATGCGCTGTGGGACGCGGAAACCGCTCGGTAGAGTAGAGGATTCCTAGAGGAGAGAAAGGGGGTGAGCGTAGGAGAGAGGCGGAGAGGACGCGCATGCGCTGTGGGGATGCGGGCTCCGTAGAGTAAAGGATTCCCAGAGTAGAGAATGGGGGGTGAGCGTAGGAGAGAGGACGCGCGTGCTCTGTGGGGATGTCGGACGCGGGCGCCGCTCCGTAGAGCAGAACATTCCTAGAGTAGAGAAAGGGGGGGGTGAGCGTAGGAGAGGGGGGAGAGGACGCGCATGCGCTGTGGGGATGTCGAACGCGGGCGCCGCTACGTAGAGTAGAGGATTCCTAGAGTAGAGAAAGGCGGCGAGCGTAGGAGACATGGGGAGAGCCTGCGCATGCGCTGTGGTGGTGTGGGACGCGGGAAGGAGGGACGGACTAAGCCCCCCCGAACACATGCAAGCAAGATCAAGGAATGGAGTCAAGCTGGGCGACAGACACCACCTGCCTAGCCATTGCTACGCAACCTCTCTGTGCTCTCGGCCACGACTCTGGTGACTGTAGTAGTGGTTGACGGCCTTATATTGTACTAGTGTTCTGGTTCGCGTAGTGGGTGCTTGCCTACTTCATGAAAGTGGCCGGACGCGGGACGCGGGACGCAGGAGGGACGGACATAGCCCTGAGCATAAGATGCTTCGCATCTAAAAACTGCATAGAGGCCTAGGTAATGTGTGGGATGCAAACGGAGGACAGCAAAGAGAGCGCTTGTGCTAACAATCAAGATATCATTAAAAAATCTTGCATAATTTAGCCCGAAGGACAAAGATACAATATCATCTGTTACGTAAATATGTATTCTATTGCATATAGCATCGACACCGGTGGAGCGTCGGTGGTGGTGGTGGCGGCAGCGGCGGCGCCTGGCGATGGAACTGCGGCGACGCGGTGACTTGATGTTGTCGCTGAGCGGGAACAGGACGGCGGACTGCAGCAGCGTAGGTCATAGCCTCCGGATGTGGCTGCGGGGGTTTGGGAACTCCCAACGCTTGCTGGGCTTCATCACGAACGACGTCGGTGATCGAGTCCACTTGAGGTTGTGGCGAGGGTAACAGCTTCCGCAGTTCCTCCCTCACGATCGCTCGGATCGTTTCGTGCAGGTCGGCGGAGCAAAGCCCTTGGATGTCGGCGAAATGTGGAGTCGAACGGCGATTGTACTGCCGGTTGCGCATGTCCAGGGTCTTCTCAATAGTCATCGCTTCCGGGAGGAAATCCTCGACACTCGTCGGTGGGTTCCGCATCAGTCCCGGGAGGAGCTCCTGTTTAACTCCTCGCACCAGGAGGCGAACTTTCTTCCCTTCGGGCATTTCGGAGTCTGCGTGACGGAACAGTCTCAGCATCTCTTCCGTGAAGAGCGCCACGTTTTCATTTGGCAGCTGAACACGTGTTTTCAGCAGAGCTGCTGCCCTCTCCTTGCGGACGACGCTTGTGAACGTGGCGAGGAACCTGGTGCGAAAAATGTCCCACGTGGTCAGGCTTCGCTCTTGGTTCTCGAACCAGGTCTGAGCGGCGTCCTCCAAAGCGAAATAGCCATGTCAGCTTGTCGTCGTTGTCCCATAGGTTGAAAGCGGCCACGCGGTCGTATGCTTTCAGCCAGCTTTCTGGATCTTCGACTGATGATCTGCGGAATTTTGGTGGTTCTTTAGGCTGCCGGATCACGATCGGTGTAGGCGGCGCAGGGGTTGTCATCGTGCCTGCGGTTGAGGTCACTTGCTTGGAGTGCCTGGTGTGTTCGGTATGAAGCCCGTACTCTGGCTCAAGGCCCCTCTGCCTGCGGCTGCTTCGACTTTCCGGGTTGTCCTTTGTGTCGTCTTCTTCGCGGGTCGGGCTTGGGTCAGTACCTCGTGGGGGGCGTCCGGAGCATGGACGGAGCAGCACCACCACCAGATGTCACGGGGTCGTGACGTCGACGAAGGCAACAGTCGGCGAGTCAAAGAAGAAACTCTTTATTTTGGTCGAACTTGTGGCCGGAAAACTGAAGGTCAGACTACAGCAATACACGCTGGCACTGAGAGCGGCGAACAGAGCGTCGGCCGTCGATAATATGATCATCGCTGGAACGCACCGGCTGTTATACATCACGCGTCGAACATTCTAGCCTTATCACTGGTCGTCGCGCAAGCTCTGGAATAAGCTAGAGTGTTCGCGTCTTGCGCGCAATCTTAACACAACGATCTACAATAATCGTGAAGCTTCTAGAACAATCAGCCGCGGTTTGCGCTGAGCATGCGGACAGTCTTTGTGGGCGAAAACCGAGTACAACAAAAATGAAAATAAGAAACGCGCGTGGCAATATCTTATTCGGGGAAAGGCATTACCTTATGAAACGCGCAAAGGGACCGTCGGCTTCGGTTGTTCTGGCGCTACTGCGAATGTTGAGAGAATACTGTAATGTGATAACGGGGGCTTCTGACCACATAATGGCGTCAATATGACATCACAGGAGACTACGTCACATTATTACATCATCACATAATATTGTTGCTTGATCAAAGGTGTGAAATACGGAATCAGAGGCATGTAAAACCACGCAACGTGCAAAAATAAATCGGGGTGGGGGGGGTCTATCAATAAACTTGACCTTGAAGTGAAATGATTGCATAGATTAAGATTTCGCGTCGTCTAAGGCAAATGCCTAAAGGATAGTGCGACCTTTTATAAATTGTTATTAGGGTGGATAATACATACTGTATTGTTGCGACTCGGGTCCGGCGGGTCTCATCGTAGGTAGCTGGCCCGCCGCCGGTCCCCTAGCCCATGTTTAGCAGAGAGGAAGGCGCTCGTAGGAGAGATATGAGAGACGTTTATTTAGATCGAGAGATCAAGAAGAGAGAGTTTTTACAAAAAGTCTTCGGCTTTTAAAGCCCCGAGTCTGGCAACTTGAGGCAATCAAACCGTTGGCAGCAACGCCCGCCAATAAGGTGTCCTGCCACCACAACGCCCTGCCCCCAGAAAGGAGGCAATGGGACACACAACACATTCCTCAAAAGGGCAAGGACGAGAAGTCCAATTGGGGAACACCAATGCCCCACACAGGGGGTGTCCCCGTACCACGCCCAGACGACTCGAAATCGTCGGCGAGGAGGAGGTGTCCAAAGGGGGACCGGACTGGTGCCAAGTCGGTGACCTCTGAAGACGTGGCTGCTGCCGTCTATCACACCTGCAGCCGCTAATGGCTCCGTCCAGCTGCAGACACATGCCGCATCGCTGGGAAGGTGTCAGCACCTCTTTCCCACGCCGGCAGCATCTTGCAACAAAGGGCTGTTCGTGGCACTCTCGCTGGGAAGGTGTCCAGCAGCTCTATCCCACGCCGGCAGCATCGTGCAAGAAAGGGCTGTTCAAGGCACCCTGGTGGGATCTCTGGTCACCTGAGCACGCCGCGCGCTCGTGGGCATACCAGAAAAATGGGGTTAGACTTGCGCCCCCGAAGGGCAGCGAACCCGGGAGGAACTTTTGATTGACAGGAGCATTCTCTGCTGCCTCTGCCATGATAGCCTCCAAGGCTGATCGTAATAGTAAGCATTAGTCAAACGCGCATTAGTCGAACAGTAGCGGAAAGTTAAACAGTATTAGCCAGCACTGCGATTTACACTGTACAGTGCTAGTCAACATTATGCAACTATAGTCTTCAGATAGGCAAGGTTAGCCTGAACTACCGAAAATTGGTAAGCACTTGGCCGCATCAGTGGACAATTAGCAAACATTAGCCAAAAGCTAGCCACAAGTAGCCAGTCAGCAATATGCGACACTAACCAACGTTCTGTACAGCAATAAATTGCTAAAGGTGTGCTTTCTTGAGTAGTCATGCACTGTTTTGTACCAAGGAACCAGTCGGCTGATTTTTTTTTATTTATTGTTCTTCACAATGATGATATGCAGGGATAGGATGTTTGTTAACTATTGCTATTTTTGCAGTAAGTTTTTTTCATATTTCTTATAGAGACGCAAAGAAGATATATGGAAGTGGCCCTAAATATTTCGCAGAGGTTTGTCCCGCCCTCACAGAGGTAAGAGAGCTCTAGTAACTCCCTTCGCAGGAGTAAACGCGGGTTCGATACTTCTCCCCCTTTTCAAGAGTGCTGGGAACTCTCTGCTGCATAGGCTAGGCAGACTCCCTTGACAGAATTCCGATGTTCTGACTGAACGATATTGTAAAGCAACTTTGCCAGAGTAAATCATGCGGATCAAGCCAAAGATCGCGAAGCATGCCGATCCAGCCAAAAGAACGCTTCCACGCGTACGCTTCTGTCCCGTAGCAGTGGCGACATGGCAGTGGCACAAAGATCTGGGCTTTTAGTGCGATAGCGTTAAAGGGCTCGTTTCGCAGAAATTCCTGTGTGGGCGTCGGTGTCGGCGTCAGCATCGGGGTCGGCGTCGATGGTTGTGAGCGAAAAATCATCTTGTCCGTGCCCAAAAAATCGTGCAAGGCGCAAATAAAACAAATAATAAAATTGAATAAAATATTCAAATATAAATAATAAAACCCAAGCCGGCTGTGTGGCAAGCAGGTCTTCTACCATACAGACACAATATTTACTGAAACAGCTTTGGGAAAGAAAACACTACATGAAGTCGAAGAGGATGAAACACTGCAGAGGTTGAAGGCTAGTGCAACCCAGGAATTTTAAGGTCGTAAAAAACTACGACCTGTGGTTTCCTCGTAAATCTATAGCGGGGGTCTAAAAAATGGAGCCCGCGGCTAAAACCTTGTCCTTGCGGCCCCTGCACTTGAGAAGTAATGAACATTTCTCACTTCGCTAAATGCATTATTATCTCGCCTATTGCAATTATAACGATGTGTTCGGAGGAGCTAGAGTGAAGGTGCTGGTCTCAAGCAGTTTCTTTGCCTGAGGCTATCACTGTGTGTTAGAACATCATTGTAGCGCAGAAACTGGCAGAGTTTTAGTCACTCTGCAGATCGGTATCTTTAGCTTTCTCGAAACCAACGTAAGATCCGCGGAGGATGCGATCCACATATGAGATATGGGAAAAGCATTTGTTGAAATTGTAATGTTAAGTGACATTTTGTGCAACGATCCAACGATGCCTTTCACAGCCTTTACTGGCGTAACGAACGATGACAAGACATGACAAGAACTTTATTTGAGTCCTGATGGAACTGATATTTAGGAAAGCCAGAGCCCCCCCCCCCCCCCCCCCCAGATCAAGTCGGTGGATGCTGCAAATAAATTTTCCGAGTATAACAAAACATCTTTACATAGCTTGTATAGTTTATGAAAAGGCAATTCACATGGCAGAAATACCAGTTACGATGCAATAATTGCGTCACACGAATAAGTCGGAACATGAGCAAGTGCCTTATGAAGCATTTAAAAGCATTACACCATTACCTTCCCTTTCCGAGAGAAGAGCAGAATAGCTGTTTAGAAGGGAGTTGAGAATATCAAGGAGATACGACCTCTCCATTGTTGTTCCATCCATGTTAATAGAAAGAAATAAGAAGAAATATTATTACGGTGGCGTTAAGGAGCTCGCTTCACAGAAATTTCAAGTGCCGGCTTCGGCGTCGTTTGTTGCGAGCAAAAGATGAGCGTTGTCCGCGAGCGAAACTTGAGATAGGCTCATATAAATTAATAATGAAAAAAATACTTCGGCTAGGGCAGGAATCGAACCCAGACCTTCTGCGTGGGAAGCAAGGCGTTCTACCACAGTGCAACGTCGTTTCTCGGAACTGCTTTACCAAAAAAACCTTACACTAAAGTCATATGATGCGAGCAGTATCCTTAACGCATGGAGTTCAGCGTGGAAGGACATGTGAAATGCAGAACAAGTGAGCTGTTTAATAGTGCACCCATAACAAAACGCTGAGACATTTAACCATCATCGTTAGCAAAAGCATCAACAAAGTCGCAGCTGCGTAGCTCCACGTGTTACCGTACGGATGTGCCGTGTGTGCTTCGCTGATTCGCAAAAGAAAGAATTATGGCGCAGTCCGCACTTCGCAACTGTACGCGCAGTAGGTATTCCAGGATAACTTTGAAACGGCCGATGTTACTCGCAAAGACGATTTTTTGATCGCGGCAAGGTTGAAGTGTCTAGCGAGAAGCGAAGTGAGACTACTGTTTGGAGAAGGGGATGCGAACCGGGTTCAATTACATTATCACGTTTCACTCTTGAGGAGAAGGTAAAGCATCCTCCAACGTTTTAAAATGCACAGATTTTAAAATGCAACTATTTCCAGACGAGATTGGGCACTTCGACGCACACACCGCACGCCATGTGCGGTATGCTCATGTGGCACACAAGTGATAGACGGGTACATTGCGAGTTCAAAAGACAGCACAAAAGGTCAAAGAAAATCTGGGTTAGAGATAGCGCATGGTCAGTTCCAGGCGACGCAAAGGATTCGAGAATTGGGAGCGTAGCCGAAGGCGGTCGAAAGCGCGGCACAGTGATGACATTGGAAACATTGCCGGCAATTAATGAAATTGGCTGGCGCCCGACGAAGCGAATTGGAGCTTCTTGGATGATTCTATCAACGATGACCAGAGCTAGATAATTGCCAGTGGGATATGCAGCTAATTCCAGCTGTAGTCTTCAAAGTGGCCATCGCATAATAACTCAGCGACGTTTAATGACGTTGCACATGCGGTTCTCGTAAATGCTAGCAGTGCATTTCAGAGAATTTTTTAGGACACCAAAACTCCTGAGGCCATTCATACTGAGCTGATTGACCTTTTACACTATTAGTCCTTATTCATAATTTCATGTGCATTAAAGCTTCTGCTTGATAGATGTTAACGTTGAATTCTTGGGGATAAATGGGAAAAATGTCGCAGTCACCAAAGAGTGTAGCAAATGTGAGGGTTCAAAATTTGTGTCGCTAAATGTGTTTTTATCTTCTTCGAGGCTTAAAATTTTTTCTGGAGCGTATCGTTGAGTAATAATTTAGGTAAAGCTTACGAGTGCGTGTTGAGGTTCCATTCTCACAGGGTTTGTCTTCTTTTATCTTTCAGTGTGACGCCCAACACGTGGGACATCAATGCTCACCCAACTGCGCTTGCGGTGTCTTGGATGTAGTTACCCCACCCATATATTTGTGTTTTGAGACAGGCAGAGTACTTCCTATGGGATTCAAGTTTTGATGGACACCTACTTCAAATTATCTGTATCAAACGTCCTTCTGAACTTAAACAGTTCAAATGATGTTGATAGTGCTTCGTGTATTCAAACGGTAGAAAGCCTATTAGCGAAGACAAAGAAGTCAGTGTAAAGCTGAACCGCAGTTCCATTGATACTATCATGGTAGTATTCGAGAAGAATAATAATGAATTTTATGCAACCTCTCTTTACATACTCGATTGGTTCATACCAGCAATTCTTGCAATAGCAAACTCAAACAAACACAAATTAAAACAGTGTGCATACGAAAATTCGTAAGAAAAGTCTGCAATAAAAATTTAAAAAGGGCAGCATGTTAAAGCCTGCACTAAACATAATTATATTCTTCCGACGAAATCCGAACGCTAAAATTAATGAAGCCGAACTATGCAGTTTCTCGTCGATAAATTTATCAACTTGCGCGGTGTCATATTGTATTTTAAGTAACAAATTAAATTTGCCACATTGAACTGACGAGACGCTTCAATTGCAAAGATGTGGTCTGTAGCGTCCGACAGTCAATGTACCAGCTGTCAGTGTTAACTTTTGCTGGCTAACAATGTGTAACTGTCCGCTACCATTGTCCAATGTAAGCAATAATAACGTAGTGCTTGCTATCCGCTGTTATATACTAGAGCACTTAAGAACATTGGCTACCCCTACCAAAGACTAACCTCGTAGACACCTAAAGGTCCGACAGGTTCGCATGCGATATATCATCAAAATAATTTTGAGAAATGTACAGCAAAGAATGCTGGATCATTTTACAGTAAAAAAGTAACAGTAAGCGTCAAACAGTAAGCACCAAAAAAAAAATGTTCCAGACTTCTTCGGTGCTTGCCGAAGAATTATTATTCTACAATATTGAACTTTGACTAATGTCAAAAGGCGACATGAAGCGTGCTTCCTCTCGCCTCCGTCAATATTTACGGGTATCCGTCAGTCTATCCTTCAATATTGACGAATAATAAATTTAGATGGCAGAAAATGCAGGTGTTCCTAAGCGCAGAAACTTTTGCGAAATATAAGTGAGACGCCATTGAGACATGTAGTCGCAGTTCATGTAATAAGGATAATTATTCTGAGTAGAAACCAAAAACTGGGTCATGTGTCGTATATTAATTGCAGCTGAGCGTATGAGTGTGTGGTGGTAGCGAACGAAGGATTATTTCATCAAATGAAAAGGAGCAAGGTATTCGGATATTGGGCTTGCTGCGTCCCGTCCGTAGTTAAAACAAGGACGACGGAGGCTTCAAGTCAAAACAAACATAACAACGCTAACATAACAAAACAAACATAACTATACGCGGCATACGGCAGGGTCGGCCCAGGGAGTCGAGACAGCGACGCGGCGACCATGATTTCCGGGCAGCAGCAATCGGCCAGCGCGGGTGGCAGCATCCGTCCTTCCTGACAGCCAAGACACCTGTCGCCTGGGTAGCGCGCAGGCTGCCCATTTTGAAGCGTCCGGGTGGGCTACGCGCACCGCCACTGCGCAACACGTGGCGCTATCTCTGGATAGCCGGAGTGTGAAGTTTTCACACATTCCACCCCCCGCTCTCAAGTAGGCGACTTGGGGACCGGAGGTCGGCTCATAATGTCCGGCCGCCTGAGACCCTAAAACGTAGCGAGGACAAACAACAACCAATTAAACATTTTCCTTGTCGCCACCAATAAAAAGTACATACATCTTGCGCCGAACAGAACGTATGGGTACTTTGGGGAGAGGGAAAAAAACATGGTTGATCCCTCCTTCATAGGAATCGGTTATGACACGAAAGTAAAACGTGTCCTTACCGAAGCGGTTGAATGTTTACTGCACACTTATATAAGAGAGCTTGCGCAATGTCTTTTGGGTGTTTGACAGCTATAGCACCAGCACCCTTTAACGTGGATGCAGCCACGTTGACGCTTGGTGGTACACCTCCAACCCGATGACACAAGTCCATGCTCAATGATTAAACAGACCCGTGTGGTAACTGTAGCAGTTACCGGCTGAGAGCGGAATCATAGAAAGCGGTGTGACAGCCGGAAGAGCGTCGCTGATTGTCCGCAGAACTTGGGCTAAGGTCACACACTCGCGGCATGGTATAAAGAATTATGGAACAGCACGGCTCGACTGGAGGGAAACGCAACGCGCGTCATGTCGGCCCCTGTTGGCCGGCCACGATTTTAAATGCGAATACATTTCTTAGTCGGGCTATGTCAGGCGTCGGTGTCCGCATCTCTCCGCTCTCACTCCCTCTCCCATAGCAACAGCTGCGGGCGCGCGCGCTTATCCTCGCCCCTAGCAACCGGAGCAGGTGGTGCGGGCGGAGTAGCGGAGAGTGAGTGGAGAGGAGGAGCGCGCTCTGGTGTGTGAGGGCGCTCGCATCGCGGGAGCTCGGCGGAGCTCCCGCGTGTGTGGAGAGAGTGTAGGAGAGGGTAGGTGCAGTGCTTCGCCGCTCCTTCTCTCGCCGTTCGCTCTCTCTCCTCCCTGCGCCCCACTCTCCCGTCCGCTCGCTCGCACGTATATATATATATATATATATATATATATATATATATATATATATATATATATATATATATATATAATAAAAAAATAAAAATAATAAAAAAAGAAAAAAAAGTAATTAAAAAAGAAAAAAAAATGCGCTGCGCCGTGCTACCAGACCAGGCTGCACAAATTAGGCGCCTTTTCCTTCTACGAACCACCACCACCATATATAAATGGAGTGAAGCGCGCGCGAAATGCATTCGCATTTCCTCACGATTCCCTTCGGGGAGGGGGGGGGGGGGGGCATTTTTTCTTAGGCCGCGAATGTGGTGTTCAGCCATGCCAGGCAGGCACGCGTCTAGCTATTACACTCCAGCATTGCTATCTTTTGGTATGGATGGATGCTATGAGCGAGGCGGACGCTTTCAGGACGCTTCGGGTTAAGGTCGCCACCTGGCGGTTCGTTAAAGCGATTGCACTTTTTCCTACTGAAAACGCGTCGAATGATATGGACGCGTAGCAACCACGCTTTGAAGGAGATAATCGTGGAGGTCGCGGTCTTGATGCGTTACAACCCCGCCGAGCAACAGCACTGTGAGAGGACAGTGTTACATATAAAAGGCGCATTCGTACGGCCTTCAAAGCATGTGGTCATGACGTAGTGGCTAGCGTGCCAGGCCTGCTGCTGTGGCGGACCCACTGGTCGTGGGTTCGACTCCCATTGAAGGAACTTTTTTCTTTGTCATCTGATCGCGTACATTTTTAGACGTCATTTCCGTGACGGCAAATACGTCACTGAAATCTTGGTGGACCCCGGCCATAAAACACTTTCGTGTTAAAAAACAAGCACAACGGAAGGAAATGGGTCATCTTCCCAAACCCCTCTCTCTTACGTTACCGGGGACGCAGGTTATACCACTTCCTTGGCGGTGTCGGTGACTAGGTGGTCCAAGCTCTCTTGAGGAGTGTCGGGATCCCCAGCATCTGCATGTTGTCTTGCAAAAAACAGTTTCAAATCCGAGACATGAATAGGGCCGTACACTTGATTAGTCAAACAATCTGTCAACATGTATTAGAGCCTGGATTTCTGGGTGATTCTATATGGTGCGTCCCACCTGTTAGCTAGGGGAAGCTGCAAAACATTTCGAGGAGTCACTGAGGGGGGTGTGTCCATTTCCACACCAAGTCCCCAACCTCTAAGCTAATGTTATGCCGATGCTTATCATACTGTACTGTCTGTTCCATGCGGGATACATCGAGGTGCTGTCTGGCGTGTTCTACAGCGTCGATCGGGCTCTGTCTGAGGTCACCTGCAAACTTTGCATAAGATCTCGGAGAAGTGGTTGCATACGTCAAAGCACTGTCCTCCGGAAAACTCAATTTCTTGCCCAGGTTAAGTTGCGCAGGAGCGAACCCTGTTGAGCTATTCACTGTCGTTCTAGTTGCAAACGCTATTTCTGCCAGTTTCAGATCCCAGTCTTTGTGATGCTCAGTGTGCGCGACAAGCATAGTTTTAAGATTTCTGTTGACCCTTTCCGTGATGTTGGCTTGCGGGTGATAGACAGGCATGCGCTTGTGACGAATTCCCAGGGCGTCACAGGCAATCCGTGAACACCTTGCTGGTGAAGTACGTCGCGTTGTCCGTGATCAGCTGGGCAGGGAATCCGAACCTCGTGATGGTTTCTAGTAGGCAGTCCCACACTTTCTATGCAGTGAGCTTGCGCAAAGGAAACGATTCGACCCATTTCACCAAATGACCAATCGGAAAAAGCAAATACTGGTTGCGCCGCGGGCTCGTGGGAAACGGACCCATTGCGTCACATGCTACGGTTTGCCATGGCAACGCACTCTCAACTGACGGCATTGTTCCTAGCGGTAAACCACCTCGTGGTTCCGCCTTTTGACAAACTGAACGGGAATGCGCGTAGCGTAATACATCCTGTTTCACGTCTGGCCAAATTACCTTACGAAACAGCTTCTCGTAAGTGTTCTGCCCTGAAGAGTGACCAGCTAAGGCACTGTCATGGTAGTCCTCTAGGAACAATTTGCGACATTTGCGGGGAATAACTCGAAATGGTGATTCCACATTTCCGTCGTCAACCTGGAGAAAGTAGGTAGCAGTCGAGCAGGTAGCAGTCGGTTTCCTCGTCGCTTGCTGTGTCAGCTGGATCACGAGCCGCCAGTTTTTCCGACACCTTGCGGCGGAGGCCATCTCTCTGCTGCGCTGCGAGAAGCTCTTCTTTGGTTATTAAAGTACATCAACATGACTGCATGGCCGCAACTGGTGTCGTCGCCACACAAACTGTTTCAGAAGAGTGGCTTGTTGGGCGAGTTGGTTAAGCATCATACTAGAAAAGCGCAAAAGACAGGGACGAAGAAAGAACCACACGAACCAGCGCAAACTATCAACTGAGTTTTATTGAAAAACATTCATATAAATAGTAGTGAAAAAAGTCACATGGTCACAAATCAAATTCGAGCAGAAAAGATTAGATTTTAGCGGCTGGCGTTTAAGAAATTTATTTCAGTGGAATGCAGCGTGATCGAGGGCCTCGCTACGCACGTCTCTCCAGACCTACTAATAAAAAACGCTTCATCAATTTCTCTCGGCACTCTCTCTTTTAATCTTGATAGCACCCTTGCGCTTGTCAGCAAGGGCGCACAGCCGCAGTCTCTACAATGCAGCGACAGGTTCGAACAAGGTGCTCCCCTCAAAGAAGCCTTGTGATCTAGTAATCTATTATTTAAGCACCGGCCCGTCTGCCCGACGTAGCACTTCCCACACGATAACGGTATATGATATACCACCCCAGTGCCACATTCAACCAACTTTTCACGGTGCTTGATATCACACCCATGATCCCGCTTGCTCTGCCTCGACAACTTCTTGTCCACAGCCGCGCATACCCGGCCAAGCTTGTTCCCAGCGGTAAAAACCACCCGGCATCCGAACCTAGTGCCCACCTTTTTCAGTCGATGGGATACCCCATGAAGGTACGGGATGCATACAAAAGGAGCCACGTCTTTGCTTTTAACTTGGCTCATACCCCTCACCTTCATCTTCACCTTCTGTAAAATTCTCTCGCCTAGGGCGGCTAGACGGCGCGCAGGGAACCATGACTGCTTCAGCCGCTCCACTTGTCGCGAAAAGCTGTCGTTCATGCGATGTGGACAAGACTTTTTGAGCGACGCCTGCAGGCAGGATATCGCAACACCATCCTTCACTATTTTGGAGAGACCCGAACGGTAATCAATAATAGGCTTGACGCTGCGGGGCGCGTACATCCAGCAAACATGGCTTCCAGCGAATACTAGAGACAGATCTAAAAACTGTATACAACCGTCTTTAGGCACCTCACAGGTAAACTTCAGCCCGGATCCCATTTCCCTGAACACTTTCAACACATCGACCATAGTGCTAACACACCGACAATCATCAACGAAAACCATGTAGTCATCGACGTACCTGAAGGTTTTCACCACAACGATTTCCAACGCACTCGCCAAGTCACGATCCATCGCGCTCAGGAAAATGTCGCTTAGTACTGGTGCAACACTCGATCCTATACACACGCCCGACCTCTGGGTATATGCACACCCCTTCCACCCAATGACAGTCGACTTTAAATATACAGACAGGAGTTCGAGGAAGCCACATGTCGGAACACCACACCTTTGTTGGAACTCCTGTTCGTCATTGTCTTCTTGAATGCAGTTCCTCACACACAACAAAAGTTCACACACACAACTATTTATATGAATGTTTTTCAATAAAACTCAGTTGATAGTTTGCGCTGGTTCGTGTGGTTCTTTCTTCGTCCCTGTCTTTTGCGCTTTTCTAGTATGACAAACTGTTTCCGGCTTGACTTGGGGTTCGATAGACAAAGGTGCATGTGAAAGTGCGGCTGGGACTGCGTTAGGGCTACCCTTATTGTACTCAATGACATAATCGTAGCGCTGCAAAGTAAGCCCCCTTCGGGCCAATGGTCCGGAGCGATTAAGTAAGCATTTCAGTCAAGACAGCGCTTGATCATCAGTCTGAATAACAAACTGAGTCCCATTCAAAAACATATCTACCTTCTTTAATTCAAAAATGATAGCCAGGCATTCCTTATTTCTTACAGAGTAGTTGCGTTCCGCACCGGTAAAATTGTGGCTTGCGAAAGCGATGGGCCTCAGAGCGCCTGTGCATTCCTGTAAAAGTATTTCGCCAAGGGCATTATCGCTGGCATCTGTCTGTAACACGAAAGGTTTGTTAAGATCTAGCAGCTGAAGGGAGGCGTTACAGGTAATCGCTTTCAAAAGCGTGTCGAAAGCTGTATGTTGCTCACTGCTACCGAGCTATTTCGTGCCTTTCTGCAGCAGCTGTGCTAGCGGTCGATAAACGTCTGCGCACTATGCAATGAAATCAGGAGAAAAAGCAATCATTCCCAGAAACATTTTCAAACTTTCATCATTTCGTGGCGCAGGAAACTGCGCAATTGCCCGGAGCTTATCTTGGTTTGGTTTTAGTACACCATTGTCGACAACAACCCCAAGAAGGTTGATCTTGTTAGTAGCGAGCTGCACTTTACCGGGATGAACTTTTAGACCGGCTGCTGACATGCGGTGTAGCACCGTATGCAAGTGTTCAAGATGCTATTCAAACGCGTATGAAAAGACCGTCACATCAAGATGCCAACGTGCATAATTAAAATTTGCATCACCGAAGACCATATGCATCATGCACTGATATTGCCGCGCCTCTATTTGTGCCCAGCTATGCGCTGGCGCCTGGAAAGACGACGACCGATCCGCTCGAGAGGCGCATCACGATAAACAGAAGAAGAAGGCGTTTTTGGCGAGTCTACCTTTGGTGTCTTTGAGAGAACGACATGCTTCCGTTGCTTACAATAAAACCCCCTGTACTTTGTGAACTGCGACACTGGTGGAGCTGCTGGGTACCGTCTCCTCATGATCGGCAGTCCTGTGAACAGTCCTGCTTCCAGCCCCACGAGTCACCCACGCGTGGAGACTCCGGTACACCGCTCAAGCCGTCGCCTTCAAGGTCTGGGCCCAGAATTTGGCCTCTTACAAGGACCGACTCTGCCAACGGCCACCCCTGCTCAAGAAATGCCATCGTCAAGCAACCCAAGGCAGGTAACATTCCAGAACCTTCGGATTCCCGAGACCTTTCATGGTCGCGAAAACGAAGATGCGGAAGACTGGCTAGAGCAGTTCGAGCGGGTAGCGAAGTCTAACCACTGGTGCCCCGACGAGAAATTGTTTAACGTATACTTCGCTCTTGAAGACAGCGCTAAAACGTGGTTCATAAACCGCGAGAGAACTCTGACAACGTGGGACGAGTTTCGCCGTCGGCTAATCGATAGCTTCGGGAGCCCAGATCGACGCGAAAACGCGCAGCGCCTTCTTGAATCGCGCATTCAACAGCCAAATGAAGGAGTCGCGATGTTTGCTGAAGACATGGCGCGTTTGTTCCGCCGTGCGGATCCCAACATGCCCGAAGCTAAAAGCTGAGCCATCTCATGCGCGGTGTCAAAGAACAGCTGTTCGCTGGCCTTGTGCGCAATCCTCCAACAACAGTGGATGAGTTTATTAGGGAGGCCACAGCAATCGAGCGGGCGTTGCAGCAGCGGTACCAGCAATACAATCGCCTCGTGACCGGCGCATCTGTAGGTGCCGCAGCTATGACCGCGTCAACCGATGAGACCACTCTACGCCAACTGATTCGGCAGATTGTACGTGAGGAGATTGCCAAAGAGAACGCAAGGCACACATCGCCGTCGCAACCGCCACCGCAGCAGGAGGTCACGGTTGCCTCCGTCGCTGAAGTCGTGCGCCACGAACTCCGACAGGCGTTTGCTTCTCCCGAGCCTCGTTATGAAGTGTCATACCAGCCGCACGAATACAGCTACGTAGACGCTGTTCGTCGCCCGTTGTCCGCCGAGCTATCATACCAGCCAAACACGTACAGCTATGCAGACGCTGTTCGTCGTCCGTTGTCCATGCCGGCGCCACAGTACCACCAACCACCCCCTATCGCAGCCTGGGCCCAACAGGATCCTGCTCGGCGACCCCAACCGCGGAAGACGGATATATGGCGAACCGCAGATCACCGTCCGTTGTGCTACAATTGTGGGGAGCCGGGACATATTTATCGTTTTTGCCCGTATCGGCCAGCTGGATACCGTGGAAGTCCACGTGGTAATACTCGCCGCCAGTTTGACGAAAGCCGTGCCTCCTTTGACGACAACCCTGCTGGTCGTCAAGAAAGCTCCTCTAACCTGCGACCGCGCTCACCATCTCCAGCTCGTTTTCCTTCACCCAACCGCCGGAGCTTTTCTGGTGTCGTCAGAGGTCGGTCTCCCAGCCCACAACGGGGAAACTGAAAGCAGCGACCTCCGGGGGGGAAGGTTGCAAGATTTCGAATTGCCGAAAATTCCCCATTCTTGCCGAAACAAGAGGACGCCGACGGAAAAGATCAAGTAGAGAAAACTGTGACTGCCGACCTTGTTGTAATGATTGATGGGCAGGAAGTGACGGCCTTGGTTGACACTGGCGCGGACCTTTCAATCATGAGTGAATTGCTGGCCAACGAACTCAAGAAAGTCAAAACGGAATGGACGGGCCCTTACATTCGGAATGCTGGAGGCCAGCTGATGACCCCTACAGGCAAATGCACCGCAAGACTTAAGATCGGGGACATTACTTTTGTTGCCACATTCGTGATTCTACCAGAGTGCTGCAAATCGCTAATATTAGGAATGGACTTCTTAAGAGAGTACGGCGCCATTGTCAACATACGAGACGGCGTGATAACATTTTCCGCTGACAGAGACGCCACTCATGACGCACAACGACAACGCAGGGCGTTACGTGTGGTTGACGAGGATGTCTGTATACCGCCACGATCATGCAGCCTTGTTTCGGTCAGCTGCGGTGCGCAGTATAACGAAGAAGCGCTAGCCGAGCATGAAACTACGCTTCTCTTCCGTCAAGGTGTAGCCATCGCTCGTGGTATCGTCACCTTAATCGATGGGCGTGCAGAGGTGCTACTCACAAATTTCACGAATGAACGCCGACACATCAGTAAAGGCACTGCTGTGGCATACCTCGAGGAGCTCGACTTCACTTACGACTGTCTTGCTATGCAAGGGGAAGCAACGACTCCTACGGCACCACATGCACCTGCTGTCGACATCGGGCCAAGTTTAACGTCGACTGAAAGATGTCGTCTTATGAACCTGCTAGACCAGTTTAGGGACTGCTTTTCCTCAACGTCACGGGTGCGTCAGACGACGTTGACTAAACACCGCATCATCACGGAAGAAACAGCCAGACCCATCCGACAGAACCCATACCGTGTTGCTCAAAAAGAACGTGAGGCAATGCAGGAGCAAGTTAAGAGGATGCTGGAGGATGATGTAATACAACCATCAAAGAGCCCTTGGGCGTCACCTGTGGTGCTTGTCAGAAAGTAAGATGGTAGCTTGCATTTCTGCATCGATTATCGTAAGCTCAACCATGTTACTAAGAAAGACGTTTATCCGTTGCCACGGATCGATGACTCTTTGGATAGGCTACGGCATGCGCGTTACTTCTCATCTATGGACCTTAAAAGTGGATACTGGCAAATAGAGGTTGATGAGCGCGACCGTGAGAAGACTGCATTCGTGACGCCTGATGGGCTTTACGAATTCAAAGTCCTCCCTTTCGGTTTGTGCTCGGCCCCAGCCACATTTCAAAGGCTTATGGATACTGTTCTGTCCGGTCTCAAGTGGAAAACGTGTCTTGTGTACCTCGACGACGTGATAGTTTTTTCTGCCACGTTTGAAGAACACCTAAAACGGCTGCTGTCGGTTCTTCAAGCCATACGGTCCGCAGGACTCACATTGAAACCGGAAAAAATGCCACTTTGGATTTGAAGAGCTTCAGTTCCTGGGACATGTGGTCAGTCACCAAGGTGTTAGGCCTGACCCAGACAAAACTGCAGCCGTCGCAAAGTTTGCAAAGCCCACGGATAAGAAGGGCGTCAGACGTTTCCTGGGTCTCTGCGCCTACTACCGGCGATTTATAGCGGACTTTGCGCACATCGCCTCTCCACTCACCCGCCTAACGAGGGAAGATGTGGCGTTTATATGGGGTGAGGAGCAAGAAGCGGCATTCAACGAGTTACGACAGCGTCTACAAACTCCGCCGGTGCTCGCTCACTTCGATGAGGATGCACCAACGGCCATCCACACAGACGCCAGCAATGTAGGCCTAGGTGCTGTTCTGGTTCAGAGTCAAGACGGGGCCGAGCGAGTGGTTGCCTACGCTAGCCGAACCTTGTCACGAGCCGAGTCCAATTACTCAACCACAGAGAAGGAATGTCTGGCGGTCGTTTGGGCAGTCGCAAAGTTTCGCCCATATTTATATGGCCGCGCTTTCCAAGTGGTAAGCGATCACCACTCCCTTTGTTGGCTGACCAACATGAAAGACCCTTCTGGACGCTTGGCGCGCTGGAGCTTACGCCTTCAAGAGTATAACATGACAATAGTCTACAAATCGGGAAGGCAGCATTTAGATGCCGACTGCCTCTCAAGATCACCAATTGAATCAACGATCACAGAAGACGAAGAAAGCGCCGGCTTTTTAGGAGCTGTTGATGCGACTGTCATCTCTCGGCAACAGCAAGATGATCAGGAGCTCAACTAATTGATTGAATTGTTGAAGGGACGAGCCACAAATGCGCCGAGAGAGTTTTCGAGAAGTTTGCCATCATTCTGCTTACGCAACGGAATACTCTACAAGAAGAATTTCTCTTCAACAGGGAAGAATTACCTCCTGGTAGTTCCCGAAACTCTCCGCAACGAAATCTTGCAAGCCTGCCATGACGAAGCCACCTCGGGTCACCTCGGTTATACGCGAACATTGTCGCGAGTCAGAGAAAATTACTACTGGCCAAGACTTGCAGCGGGGGTGAAACATTACGTTAGAACTTGTATTGACTGTCAGCGACGGAAGGTTCCACCGGCTAAACCTGCTGGGCTGTTACATCCCATTTCGGTACCCGAAACTCCGTTTGCACAGATTGGCATGGACCTTTTAGGCCCATTTCCAATATCGGATAGTGGCAACAGGTGGATAATAGTGGCGACTGACTACCTCACCAGATACGCGGAAACCAAGGCAATTCCGAGCGGCACTGCAGCTGAAGCGGCACAATTCTTTATTGAGAACATTGTCCTGAGACACGGTGCCCCCCGCAGTCGTCATAACGGACAAAGGAACTGCGTTCACAGCTGAGCTTCTGCGCACGGTGCTTACACTCAGTGGCACAGCGCATAGGAAGACAACCGCTTATCACCCACAAACGAATGGGCTCACTGAACGCCTCAACAAGACTATTGCAGACATGCTTTGCATGTACGTCGACGTAGAGCATAAGAATTGGGACAAAATTTTGCCGTACGTTACATTCGCGTATAATACGGCCCGCCAGGAAACAACGAGAATGACTCCGTTCGGACTGACCTATGGTCGAGAAGTAACGACAATGCTCGATGCTATGCTGCCTCATGATTCCAATGATTCGGAGACAGAGGCCACAGATTTCACTGAGCGCGCCGAGGAAGCGAGGCAGCTTGCCCGGGTGAGAATAACGAGCCAGCAAGAACGTGACGCCCATCGGTACAATCTCCGTCATCGATTTGTAGCTTATACACCAGGGGAGAGAGTCTGGGTTTGGTCACCTGTGCGACGGCGAGGTCTGTCGGAGAAACTTCTACGCCGGTACTTCGGACCGTATAAAGTTCTGCGCCGTCTCAGCGACGTCACCTACGAGGTCGTTGCTGATGGTTCATTTTGCTCAAGACTCCGTCAGCGTCTGCCTGAGACAGTGCACGTGGTGCGCATGAAGCCGTATCTTTCAGATTGATGTGGACGTCGACCAGCTAACTGCACATCGACTGCTACATGATGAGCACCGAGGCGATGCTCTCTCCGGAGGGAGGGTAATGCCGCGCCTCTATTTGTGCCCAGCTATGCGCTGGCGCCGGGAAAGACGACGACCGATCCGCTCGAGAGGCGCATCACGATAAACAGAAGAAGAAGGCGTTTTTGGCGAGTCTACCTTTGGTGTCTCTGAGAGAACGACGTGCTTCCGTTGCTTACAATAAAACCCCCTGTACTTTGTGAACTGCGACAATATGAACTCGGACTATTGAAAAGACCAAAAGGCATGCAGCAAAACTCAAACAAGCTTCTATGTTATGTGATTGCCATTTTTGGGACATCGTCAAGGTGAACCTGACAAATCCTGCCGATCCTGACGATGTGAACCTGACGATGACGGGTTTGCAGATACCGGCGGCAGCAGTCGATAGTGCTGAAGTACTTTGCGTTTCCCAGTTCATAGGTTATGCTCGATATTGCCGGCAAAGGGGTAGCAATCTCTCACCATGACCGCGTTCAGCTTGCGGTAGTTCACACAAAGACGTGCGGTACCGTCATTCTTTGGTGCCAGTACCACTGGGAAAGCCCACGGACTTTCCGAGGGTTGCACAGCTCGGGTGTCAATCATCTCGTCCAGCGCTTTATTGAGAAGGGCTCACTTGTGCAGGCTCAGCGGTTTCGGGTTGCAACGCCAAGGCTGGGCCTCGCCAGTATTGATGCGATGCACTAGAACGTCTGTCTTCCCAGGACGCTCTCTGAACATTCCCCGAGAATGGTGTCAGCACGGCCTCCAGCTGGTTCCGCTGGTGGTTTATTCACTTGAAGTCGCTGAGGGATTGCATGACTGCTGTCGGCAGCGTGGTGCACATGGCTTCCACGCCTTCTGCGTGTCCTGGTACAGGCATGGAGTCTGTTTTCTCGGCAAAGGGTGTTGTCTCAGTCTGTCCATGAAGGTGGTAGCCTCTTGCCTGGAAAGTCGGGCATGAACCCCTCGTCTTCAAAAAAATGTCGGCCGAGAAGCATTGGCACTGATCGACCAGGTAAACAAACCAATCGCTGGCGCGTCGTTTTCCTAATTAAAGCTTACGGGATGTAAGCGAACACAAGCTTCAGCGTTTGATACGAAGGTTTGATGCCATTCGCAATTAAACATTTGTATTACGGAGTTTGAGCTTTTAAATGCGAAGCATTTCTTAGCGAACTTCGGTGACTTTGAGCGTATCTATCTATCTATCTATCTATCTATCTATCTATCTATCTATCTATCTATCTATCTATCTATCTATCTATCTATCTATCTATCTATCTATCTATCTATCTATCTATCTATCTATCTATCTAGCCGCCTACGACTTTGTGCTCTCCTGGCCGTATCGTTAATGGGATTTATACCAAAATTGGTATGGAATAACATGACTGTATGACAAACACGAATGACTGGTCATATCATGAAAATCATGACTAATTTGTCATGAACAGTATGATTTACACTCAATGGTCATAGTGCTCCTGAGGTCGTTTTCTTAATTTGATAAATCCTAAAATTGGTACGATGAGACATTTCTGCATGACCAACATAAAGGACAGCTGGTAATATGAAAGTCATGACTTGCATGTCATGTACAACATGATTTACATGGAACGCTCATGGCGCGCTGACGGCCGTTTTGCTAGGCGTGATATACAACAAATTTGGTATTGAGTGACGTGACTGTATGACGAGCATAAATAACAAGTGATAATATGGAAATCATGACATGTCATGTGCAACATGACTTGCATGCCACGCTCATGACACTCTCGCGGCCGTTTCGCTAGCTTGATAGACACCACATTTCGTATTGAGTGACGTGACTGTATGACGAGCATAAATGACAAGTGGTAATATGGAAATCATGACATGTCATGTGCAACATGACTTGCACGCGACGCTAATAACACTCTCGGGGCCGTTTCGCTAGCTTGATATACACCAATTTTGGTATTCAGCGACTTCAATGTATGACGAGCATAAATGACAAGTGGTAATATAAAAATCATGACATGTCATGGGCGAAATGGACATGCATGCCACGCTCATGAGACTGTCGTGGCCGTTTCACTAGCTTGAGATACATACCAAATTTTTAAGGCGAAAGCCTTTAATGTCTCATGCTCACATCTGTCCGTCCCTACAGCCGTGCCTTGGCACGGTGCCAGATGGGCGCCGGGGCGCGCTAACGGACGCCGGTTGCGTTGGACTCAACAGCGCTCGCGCTTTGCTTGCGTAGCGTCGTGGTGCCCGGCGTCTCTAATCATGCAAGAAGGGAGACGCGCGCATCGCTTTTCATTCTGACCGACCCCGTCTAAGTGGGCGCAGGCGTTTGAGGAACACATTTTGGAATATAAAGTGTCCGTCAATTTAAACGCTCGAACGCGGATGGCGTCTGCACGATGCGCAAAGCGCGAGAATACCAACGCATGCGAAACGGAGCAACGGAGGCAGACTGGTCTCGCGTATCACTGGGAGCACCGGTCAGAATAGACCCGTTCTGAGCTATGTGCCCAGGCTGACTCATTAAATGCAGTCGATCTGAATTACTGCAAGCGCAGCTTACACACCCGCCCCAAGAAGTCAATTGATGATTGATATAATGACGTTCACTCATTGTGGACGTCTCAAACGAATGTGGCAGTTGCGCTCTTCCGCGTTTCGGTTTCAGTTTGGCCGCTGAATTTGCCTGAACTTCATTACGCCACAATAATTAATAGAGGCCGCTTTTTTCGAAATCTCAAAGCTGAAATAGGTTCTTCGCATGAAGGACTTCAATTCTCCCATTGGACTTAACCACCTAACTCCGTTAATTAAAAAGTTAATTAATTTAACTTTCTTAATTACAGTCCCCAAATCATGTCTTCAACCCATCTTAAGATGCCTGCCGCTACAGAAAAAGCAACTGTGAAGACAGCGAGCAAACACCGCATTTTCCAGATTTTTTTTAAAATAGTGGACACATTTCTTGAAACACCCTGTTAGATATTCCTGAACCAGTATCAAGAAGTGCAGTTTAATGCCCAGTGCTTTAACATCCATGGTCGGTTTTAGAGACTGCACCTGCGCTATGCGGCAAACAGAGGGTACGATTACTGACTCGCCAGCTTGTTGTTCCTCGTCTGCCCGTACGGGGCAGCGTTCCACTCTCGTGGCATTGATGCCCGTGGGCTGCGACACGCTGCCAGCGATTAGTGTCGCCGGCAGAAGCAGTTGGCCCGAACGTCCTGCATTCGCGCTGCGGTGCGCAATACATTGCCGCCTCACATGACCGAGTTTGACCACACTGGTAGCATACGGCTTGCGCATGTCTGCGTTCGCCATTTAGCCTATCACTGAGATCACGCCTTTCGGCGGGGTAACCCAGAAGTACCCATCACAGGAGCGCCTGTTTCAGTCGGCTAGGGCAGGACTTGTGAACCCGCCATATCGGGACTGGGGGTCCGGCTGACTATGCTCTTTTATGGCTCGTGTAAGAAGCGAGCGCTCTGTACTATGACGCTGCTCCGCGGGGACACTTGCTCCCAGGAACAGCTTACCCCTCTGATCCGGTTTTGAACGGGGCCCCGCGCCGCCATTGGTCATACGCGAAAGGGTCCAGGGCGCGGGAGGAGACAGCCGTGAGTGCGCCTGGGCTCGTCAGGTCGCATGAGGGAACTGGCAACGGGGGCGCGCCAAGCTAGTGACGGCTCAAGGGCAGATATCGGCGCCGGCGGTGGCATGTGAGTGCTCTCAGCTGATAGGGTGTCTTGTACACCGCGGCTGTTCGAATGTGCGCGCGTAAAGAAATGACCTGAATCTGGGATGACTCCGTCGAATGACCCGAGCTGCTCTGTCAGTCCCTTTTTGAAGCAGTCGGTGCGACTCGGCAATGCAGTTCTTGCATCATCCGGACGTACTCGAGCAAACTTTTTGTCCGGATGCTGGGATTCTCAATTGGAGCTCACCCTGGACTCGCAGCTAAAAGCCAGAGGGCAGAAGTTCCTCTCCAAAGCGCTTTTCAAAATCTACCCTTTTGGTGAAAGGCAATTGTAGCCTCCACCACCGTCCTGCGGCATCCCGCAAAGCCAACGGACAGGATTCGAGCAATCACGTACGCTTCCGAGGCACCAGTAGCTCTGACCTAGCCGTCTACTTCATCTAGGAAATCAGCCGCTGATTTAAATACATACAGAATGATATCAAATGATTACGAGTCCAATTCAGAGTGAATTCCAGGTTATTTGGCACAGATTAAATTAATAAAGAGTGAAGAAACGTACACAGCAGAGAATAAATAGTGAATCACTGAACGTTGTTGTGAATCGAGGCAATGAATAGCGAATAAGTGAATCAAGGTACCTAGGTTTTAATCAAAAGCGAATCAAGTCACTTAACGCACATTCACAAAGAGATGGTGGGCTGAAGGCGACGTTTCGACAAACATACTTGTGTTCTTCAAGGCTGCAGCTGCAGCTACCTCGAGGAATACAAGTCTCCTTGTCGAAAAAAACAGCTCCTGCACACGCCCCTCTTTACAAATTTTTTCTCCTGTCCAAGCTTTCATGTTCCCCTTTTCGGTTAACGTACATGAAAATGAATCAAGAGTAATTTCAACGTAAAAAGAAAGAGAATGAATTCTGAAGCAACGCGCAATCAAATAACGCAGGTGTCTCGCACCTGCGCTTGCAGGCCGCACTCACTAAATTTTCGTCCCACAAGGGCCGGGACAGTGAAGAGAGATAAAGCAGGGGTAGGCAGTTTCAGCCAAATGTTAACTAGAATTGCTATTTCAAAGAAACCATTTCCCCTGTCTCATATATCGGCCATTTCTGAAGGGCACTTCACGTCAGAATTTGAGAAGAATTTCCAGAATGACTAAAATCTGAATGCCGCTTGTTAAATATAGATTTGTTTCGTCTGCGGTAATGTTTCAACACATGGTGACCACATCGGGTGCCTCACGGACTAAAACGCTTGAGAGCAGTCACGTCTATGATGCTTTATTGACCAGAGCATCATTAATCGCAATAGGCGAGAAAAGAATGCCAGTATCAATTAGCAAAGCCGCAAAACTTCATTCTCTGGGGCGCACAAAAAGAAACTGTTAGAACACTAAGCACACTGAAATTGTTCTTGTACACGCTCAGCTGCGACGACCGAAGAAATGTCCGCATTAACTTTTTGTGCGGAGATGGTCACTGCGGTCGATAGGAGGTGTTCATTATCGACCAGACTTGCTCATATTCAAGAAGGAGAACAGTTGTGTGTACAACTGGTATTTCCGAACATGGCGATGATCCTAACAGCGTAACGCTGGGAAGCATGCATCATCAAGAAACTCGCTGAGGTCTAGTATCTTTAGGCCGTCGTGTGCGTGCCCCGGCCGCTAGCAATAGGTCCGCAGGCCGCATGTGGCCCGCTGGCCGCATGTTTGAGACCCCTGACACAAAGGGAGTGAAGCAAATGAAGAGTAAATCTATTCAATTTAGCGGGAATCACGAAAAAATCTACGTAAGTGCAAATCAAGAGCGAATGAAGGTACCATGATGGTAGTTAAGTATGCATAAGTGAGTCAAGTATCAATAATATTGACGCAAGGTAGATTTAAAGTACGCGCGCCAGCCGTTTGCTACGCCCTCCATGTTGTCTGCGGCGTGCGTGCGAAACAGAGTGGAGCACGCCTGTAGAGCACGCCAGGGTCAACGCTGACAACTTAGGCGCGTGCGAACTGCGCGGAAGAAGAGAAGACGACGAGGTGCCGAACTCTGAAGAAGAGGAGGTGTTCGTGCAGTGGACACATAGACATATTTCTCTGTCTTGTTTGTTTACAGGGCACAAGTTCGCCCATTTTAAGTTATTGAATTAAAGTGTTCTTCTTGAACTGTGCGTGACAATATGCTTCGAGAAACCTGAGGGTTATAAAACGTGAATTAACATGAATGAAGTGAATCAGAAGTGAATAAAGTAAATTAAGGATGCCTCACAAAGCAGATGCTTTGGCCTCTCACCTTCTAAGTTTTAGCTGAAGAGACCGGATGCATTTTTCTTCCTTCACCGATTCCTTCACCAATATTGAATTGTAGCGCCGAGTATTCAAAGACAATATCCTGATATACATATTAAAAATTATGTACAACCAACATACACCCATTATTCACAAAACATTCGCAGTTCGTTGACCGATTGGAAGAATAATATATTGACATTCGCCGCATAGCGTTAGAAATGCTGGATTCATTTCGTCAGAACATGATTCCGCAGAAAGCTTGCACACGCTAGTTAACAGACAATTTTTCGACACCCGGGACATGAATTTGAGATGTCCGTCTGGTCACTCGCCAAAATAAGTTCATGTAGGATAATAGGTTTTTAGGCTTCGACTTTTAACTTTCTACAGTTATGTGACAAGCAGTCACTCCCTCGATAGATGTTCCATAAGCCGTAGCTTCAGTCACAAGCCGCTTTTCTTTGCGAGAGCATCAATTCGCATATTTTCAGAACAATATAAAATGGTGTAAATAATCGGTTTATTGAGCCTACCTCAACATTAGTCAACAATATCCAGTAGTATCGAACATTAATCTGCCGCTTTTCTCCGGAAGCCGAAATTCAGGATGCCCTAATCAAATTTGGTCAATGTTAGCGAGCACTAACCAACACTGGCCAGGACATGGCTATCACTTATCACTGTCAGTGAACAGTTGCACACTATTTATTTTACTATTGACAAATAACTTCAGTCTCGACAGATGACCGCGTAGCAAGAGTGGGTACATGAGAGAGTAAATCAAATAACAAAGCATACAGCGTATTGGAAACTTCTCACAAAATGTGGTTAGGTAATTCTTTCACAAACTGTTCATTTTAGGTTTTCCCGCAAGGAGCCACCTTGGTTGATTGAAATGTCAATAGCTCCTGGAATAAAGAGAGTTATAAAACAATTTACAAATCGCTGGATAACAACAATGGCAAATGTATGAGACCGGTGAGTGAAAAGGCTGAAAGAAGTCCCAGTGGAGTGACTAAGGAAATCGGTGCTTGAATGTAACTGCGGCCATATCCAATCTCATGCAGCGAAGTTAATCGCTCTAGTCAATTGCAAAGTGCATCGATCAGGAAGGGGTTCTATCAATTATGCGCATGCGTGAGATTTGGGAGAAAAATTGCATTCATATCCGCACAAAATGAACCGTATCGCCTTCTTTCGCATAGGCTCAATCTTATTACGTGGAGTGCGGTGTAGGGCGACAATACCACAGGCATTCGCCTAGTAATTGGGATGACGAGGAATTTATAAAAGGCTAATTTGATGCCCGAGGACCGGGGTCTTCAATCTCACCCCAGCTGGCCTGCCGCAGTAACGAAATTTAGTTCCGCCAGGGGCAGGACAAGAAAGAAGGTTGGATCGGAGGGGAGGGGGGCTTTCCCATACTTTTTGAATGAAGGCCTTTCACATTTAACATATATGGGTCCTTTCTGAAGGGGGTTTCACGTCATCATTTCCAGAAACATTTTGATGTTGATCTCGAGAACGACTAAACACTAAACACACATTTTGAGGCAAGATTTTTGGGACACAGCTATTTTTCAACATATGGTGACCACATGGCGTGCCTTCTCCAAAAAAAACTAATTGATCCCTCCGTCACAGGAATCGTTATAACACGAAAGAGAAACGTGTCCTTACAGAAGTGGTTGAATGTTTTCTGTACAATTGATATAAGAGAGTCTGCACAATGTCCACTGGTGTCCGACAGTTATAACACCGTTTAATGTGGATGCATCCACGTTGACGCTTGGTGGTACATCTGTATCCCGAGGCCTAACGTCCATGATCAATGAGTAAACAAACCCTTGTGGTCATAGATGCTTGTGGTAGCTGTACGGTGAGAGCGGAATCAAAGAAAGTGGTGTGACAGCCAGAAGAGCGCCACCGATTGGACGCCGAACTAGGGCTAAGGTCGCCTACTCGCGGAATATTAGAGTTGTTGAACAACGCTGCCCGACCAGAGGGAAACGCAACGCTCATCGCGTCTTCCCCGTTGGCCGGCTGCAATTTTTCGCGGGGCGAGCGTAAGTTGGGAACGCTGAGATGCGGTGACGTGAAGCACTCGCGCGTCGCAGAGATATTTTTGGTATGGACGAATGCTATGAGCCAGGCCGACGCTGGGCGCAGTGTGTTAATGGCAGTGTGTTAATGCGTCGCCAAAATTCCACTTTTCCGAATGGGACGACGCATAGAAAAACGGCGCTTTGAAGGAACTAATTGTGGAATTCACGGTCATGATGCATTGCTTCATTTAAGCGATAGCACTGTGAGAGGACAGCGGTATATACAAAAGGCGCGTTAGTAAAGCCTACAGAGTATGTGACCGTGGCACAGTGGATAGCGCGCCCGGCATCGCTTATCGCAGACCAAGAGGTCGTAGGTTCGACCCTCGTTGCGGGACTTTTTTCCTCTCTTTTCTGATCATGTGTATTTTTCCACGTCATTTCCTTGACGGAAAATACGTCACTGAAGTCGTGGTGGACCCCGGAATAAAACAATTTCGCGTTAAAAACTTGGAGAGCAATCATTTCAACTTATCTTACCGGAATAACACGTTATTAACCATAATATTCGAGAAAATAATGAGGGTATCATTTTTGCAGAGTACGACTTCATTCCTTGTGAAGCACGATGTAACGGCCACATTTCGAAACACGCGCCCCTGATGCCTAACAACGCTTTTTTTTATTAAATGTATATAAGGAGAGGTTGGTGCCAATGCGTGGCGCCGGCTACTCCTCTGCTCTTGCTCAACAGTTGTCGTCGCATAGTAGAAAACTAACACAAACAAGGTTATACAAAGACACCTAGTACAACACTGACGCACTTAGTCCAAGTTCCTCAATACAAGAATCTGTCCACGCTACACAAAGTTGTCAGAACACAAGTAATCACGGAATTGAAATGTCCATACAAAACATGAAAGTTCACTAAAATGTTGTCGAAGCCGATCATGATTCTTAGAAGCAGTCTCTTAAATGTTACACTGTAACTGCAATAATTAGGCTTGCACAAATAATTATTTGCCAAAATGAAAACACAAGAATATTGTAGCGAAACATACCGGTGAACAATAACGCGAACGTATTTTTTTTGTGATTTAGTACTTTTGTGATATTTCTGATTCCTCAAAAAATTGAACTATTGCACGCGCAGCAATGCTTTGTAATTTTCCTCTTGGCCATGGGCCCAAGATTTTTGCTACTGATGGGGGACCGCTTATCCAAACAATTTAGTTTTTGTAAAAGTTTCCTTCTAGGGCCATCATATTTCTTACAGTGTAGAAGAAGGTGCTCTACGTCTTCTTCAGCTTCTCCACATGAGCAGGTAGCACTGTCAGCTTTTCTTATTCTATGCAGGAAGGTCTTCGTGTAAGCCGTGCCAAGCCTGAAGTCTATGTATGACTGTTTCTACAGATCGGCTAACCTTTAACGGAATATTAAATTCTATGCCGGGATCAATGCTACATAACTGAGAGATCTGTGCACCATTTTCGAACCAAGTTTCCTTGGACAATTGACAGCACAGCTGATTTAGTAGACATCGCGCATCACTCATCGGTAGAGGTAGCAGTGATATATTATTCTCCCGGTGCGCTGCATGTGCCATGCGATCAGCTGTGTCGTTTCCTACGATTTCACAGTGGCTTGGTACCCACTGGAACATTATGCTGTGGTTTAAATTTTTCGCTATGGCGTAAGTCTTTTGTATTTCATATGTCAGCGCGCTACCTTTGCTACCTAAGCTGATTTCTCGTAAGCAAACTAATGATGATTGCGAGTCACTAAGAACTACCCAGCGAAGAGGACCTGACTGTAGACATATGAAGCCTAAAGCACAGAGTATTGCATAAAGCTCTGCCGTTGTGGATGTTGTGAAATGGCTGAGCTTAAAAGCTTCTTTCTCTTGGTATGCAGGTATAAAGAATGCCGATGTAGAACTTTGATTCAAACATGATCCATCTGTGTAGACGTGAATATGGTCTTCATATGTGGTATAAAGATGTGTCAAAGTTAATTGCTTTATTCCTATTATTGGCTGATCATTCTTACGAGTTAATCCCGGAATCGAAGTTACAATATCTGGAATAGAGAACCGCCATGGGGGAATGGGATGCGCATGCAGGCCAGTACTCGTGAGCAGGCAGTAAGTTTTTGCATCGTACGATATTTTCATGTATTCGTGCGGCAGACCTCTCCTGAATAGCTCGGTGTAGGGGATGATTAGCGTGTTGAGTTGCCAACCGAAAATAATGTCGACAAGTTTCTGTGAATTTCAGAGCATGAAAAGTCGGTTGACGGGACTCAGCAATTACCAAAGCACTGGCGGATGCTCGTGGTACTCCAAGACATATACGAAGGCTTCTGGCCAACAATCTTTGGATCCTCTCCTCCAAGTTACGGGGATATCTCCCATGTAGAACCGGGGCAGAGTAAGCTATTCTTTGTCGAATGATTGCTGAGTGTACACGCAATAAAGAAGAACATGAAACTGCCCCATCTCACTCCGGCAAATCGACGAAGAATATTGATTAGAGAATTGACTTTTTCCTCTAAGGATTTTATCTGTGGAGCCCAAGACAGACGTCTGTCTAAAATAACCCCTAAAAATTGGTGCTGTCGCACTAGTTGTAATCGTTGAGAGTCTATCTCGAGCTTGAATTTCTTAAGGCATTTTCTTGTGAATGGGAGTACAGCTGTTTTCTCGTGGGAGAGAATCATACCTCTGCTCTTAAAAAACTCATTAATTATGGTTAGGCCATCTTGGAGCTTTTGCTGAACTTCTTGGGTACTCGTGCCTGATGCCCATATGCACAGATCGTCTGCATAAAGTGTAATAATTCAAAGTGCCAGGCAAGATATGGGATAATTCAGTCATGACGCAACTTGTTCACCCTCAGGAAGCAGAACAGGGGTTCACACTAGTATGTACATCGAAACGTAGCGATAATCCTAGCAGGTTGTCGACCTAGCGCCGGGTCTTGACTGGCCGCTAGCGAGAGGTCCGCGTGTTTGAGACCCCTGTTCTAGGTAGAGTGCTTGAGAGTGCGTTCTAAGGATGTTAATCTCATAAGAGCCTTAGCGTAAATTGTTTCAACTTATATTCGCCACTTTAGGGTTTCAGTGCACGTAACTACAACATATCTCAAAGTGTTCACATATTTTATTGTTCAAAAAATTAAGGTAAGACTTATTTTCACTACAACTGAAACCTAGCGGCAGGTATAGATATAGAGTTTTTTGTAATTAATACTGATTTAGCGCATAGTATTCCAACCACAAAAGGACGAATATGCATTGTTGAGAACCTCTTAGAAACGCACCATTACATAACACCAGCGAACAATCGGTCAAGAAAAGTGGCTTTTATGCCAGCTAAAATTGTTAATACAGTTGCACATAAGACATGTCCTTGGGTTGTCATACATATGGGGGTCTACCATCTACAAAAAAAGGACCTCCGTAGTTTGCCATTTAGATCATTTATGTCATGTCATGTACTCATCAGAAGCACTACAAAGAAGCGAGATTTAAGGAGCATGGAGAAATCGTGGAACAGGGTATATTACTGGAGGGACGGTTTCGGCGAGTCGACTTGCCTTCAAGTACGTGTTCGCTTTACTCACTCTATCCCGACTAGAGCAGTGGAGAAGTAGAAGAAAGCAACTGGCAAAATGGGTTGACGGGAAGATAAATGAAGAACCGAAGGACGCTGCTTACATACATCGGTGTTTCAAATGGGGTAAGGGGCGAAAACAAAAATAGCAGGAAAGATACTAATAGAGTGGCGCTCCTCAGAGACTGACGTTGATTCAGAAGTAAAAACATGATTGTAGATTGACTCTTCAGACATTTCACTGTGTTTATGGGGAGGCGGGGGCGTCGGGGGCTGCCTCAGTACCAAAAATTACACCATCTACCGCTAAAGGGAACCATGTGTAGATGTGAAGCAGCGGGCACTAAAGCTTACACTGGCGGCGGCGTTGACGCTGGCACTCATCGCAGCGTTGCGCAGGAGAGAAAACTGGGGAGGCGCAAAGCAGGCAGTGATGGAGCAGTGTTTCCCACTGGAACATGCCAATCGCTGCTAATGGGCAATGAGAAACAGAATACTCCGACTGGACACAGAGACCCGCACTCCGCTTTTAGTTAACGCGCACGCTGCGAATTTTTATTGTTCAACAACGCACAGGAGAAATCTCCCACCGGCACCACCTTGGAGGTCAAGATCCATTGCCATCTATACGGTGTGGCCAGTGAACGGTTGTGCAGCGCGAGCAGTCGGTTTTTTCAACCAAGAAACTCGCTATTTTAAAGTTTAAAAGCTCCTTGACTTGCCGAGAGGTAACAGAATTCTTTGACCACATTACAGCCCGAAGAAATTTGTTTTTGCAAGTGATGAAGCGTTGCGTATGGCATGAATGGTGCGTTTCTACCCCCTTCCTCCTTGAAATCCGGTCGCTACAATTTTCGAGGTACCACGGGGGCAAGCTTTATGTAGCCACTTTAAATAACGAAGCCGCTGTTTAATTGGTAGCGAATGACATGACGAAAGCCGATGGTCTGTGTCATCGCTGCATTTTTAACAAAGCTTGGAATCCGGCGAGATGGTGCACAGGTACTGGGAAATTTTTGAGCGCGGTACAATGCATTCACAAGGCATTCAAAAGCGTCCGTCCTGTCTCTCTCGTACTTGTGAATGTCTTGTTTGGCGCTCGAAAATTTCCCAATTGCCACATTTATTCATGAAAAAAATCACCGCCCAAGCACTCCGTACAAATGGTTAACCAGCGAAGCTGAAATGTGCGGCCCCGGTGTTTAGCAGTGGGTTCAACCCGACGCTGCACTGAAGCCTTCCACAATTATCGTTGCCAGGTTGTGGTCGAACCACAAGCGGTCACAGACGTCGCAGCCGAAGCCAAAGTGCCGCTGGAGAAACTCTCGCCCAAGCGGGTGTTCGCCCCGGCGAGCGCGCTCCCGCAATCACGTCGACGCTGTTCTGCTCGCAACGCCGTTTCTCCGGCGCGCCAGAGGGCGCGCCGTGGCTGCAAACGTTTGAACTTGCAAGCGTCGTACCCAAGCTCGCGCGCCAATGGCGCGCGAGCTTTGGTACGACGCTCCGAACGACGTGACTGATAGCACAGCCAATGAAGACCGCTCGTGACACAGATGCCGAGCGGTTTTTCGTTTCTCCTAGCCATATACAGCTGTCGCTGTAAAAACCGAAGCGACATCTAAAGACACAAGTGGTTCATTGTAACAGAGAGCGAAAAGGCGCTGGATGCTCGCGAATCGTGCAGCTTTGTCGTATTTGAATCCACATGGATGATGAAGCTCGAACATTGCACTCCTTCTCCGTTGATTAGGTACACAATTGTAGATCAAACTCAATGTGGATCACGATGTCGCTAAATAAAAGTGACCTGGAGTTGTACATGTGCCAGAACATGCTGCACAACCCACTTACATGCCCTCGTATATGAGGGCATGGACAGCTTGATAATTTGAAAAATAATTTCTAGGGCTTTACAAGACGGTACGTCTATACGATTACAAGGCACGCCATAAAAGGAGGCTATAAATATTTGTAACCATAGGTCGGCAAAATAAATGGGGCCCACGCAGACTCACTCAATAAACGTTTTTCGCTTACCACTCACTAGGAGTAGGACCCAGACTAACCAAAATTCTGCTGAAGCGAACTCACTCGGACTCAGACTCCTTAATATTTTCTTCAACCGGACTCACTCGGACTCAGACTCACCAAAATTTTGCTGAAGCGAACTCACTCAGACTGACTCTTAATATTTTCTTCAACCAGACACACTCTGACTCAGACTCACCAAAATTTTGCTGAAGCAGACTCACTCGGACTCAGACTCACGAAATTTCTCTCCAACCAAACTCACTCGGACTCAGACTCACCGGTGCTTTTGTCATCCAGACTCACTCGGACTCAGACTCACTAAACTTTTCCTCAAACGGACTCACTCGGACTCGGACTCATGAATATTTTCGTCAACCTGACTCACTCAGACTCAGACTCACCAAAATTTTCCTCAAGGGGACTCACTCGGACTCAGACTCACCAAAATATAACTCAGCCAGACTCACTCGGACTCTGACTCACCTAATTATAATTCAGCCGGACTCACTCAGACTCAGACTCACGCCTCAATCTGAGTCTGAGTGAGTCTGTGAGCCGACTCATGAGTGAGTTTGCCGACCTATGCAGGCCTGTCTTTGGTGGTAACACAGCAGCACTGGTGAGCGGCGCCAAGAGGACAGGAGTTAGTAAGGACCACTTACTGTGATCCTGGAAGGACCCTGAAAGCGTTGTGGGCACTGCTTCTTTTTCATTATTGGTTTATTGATATAAGTACGATTGCGGCTTCACCGCGTTATAGAAATGACGAGTTTTGTTGCATAGCGCGAGAAATTACTTTTTACCTTGATGACAGCGTTTTCAGGTCGTAAGTGAGAAGGAGCAAAGACACGGGGCAACAGATTATTGTTGTCGCTGTATTTGACATACGTTTCCATCATTGCAGGACTGTGACTCATGCCTAAGATTCTGGCATTTGAATTGTCATCTCGAGCTACGTGTATGTAGTTATGGTGACCTTAACATACGCAGCTTCGAGGCGGATGGACGTTACACTACTGCAAGACGTCAATGTCACGTGTTTTGTTTGAATTCGTGCGTCATGTATTCAGATTGTTATTTTTGAACTTTGATGCTCTTTTGTTCCTAGAACAGTTCAAGGCGATCTACGTCATTCATGTTTAGAAAATGTTCTTTAAATATTGCGTTGCTGCTTATATTAAGTTAACTGCGCGCAGAATGGCTCACTCTGGTGTCGCCTATGCTGGTGAGGTCACCGAGCTTTTCAATATGCAAGTTCTCCTTCAGTCCTTCGAATTGATATATTTGAGACTTTTGTATCTTTCTTGTGATTTTTTTTTAGGTATTTCACCGCCGAATTGCATATATCTTTAGCATTAGAGGCTACCTTCACTGTCAATCATATGATAGTGTCAAAAGAATCTCTGCTGCGTTTGAAATTGAATTGAAATGGTACATCAATGTTACTTCTTATCGGGGAAAGATGATTTTCAGAAGGCGAAGTGCCAATTCGCTTTGTGTGGGTAGCCTGGTGTCGTTTGCGTGAAGCCTAAGTCAAAGAGGCTGCTACCTCCGCTTTTACAGCGAAAGCTGTTATGAGATCACAACAAGGGTTGTTTCTGCGCCGTAGTTGTCCGCCGCCGCCGCCGCCGGTGTCCGTAACCAATATCGCACGAAATAAAAAAAAATCAAAATAAATAGAAAACATCTATGACAGAACGGGAATCGAACCCGGGGCCTCTGCGTGGCAGCCCAGCACTCTACCACTGCGCTACCCCGCTGCTTGAAACTGCGGTGCAAACTGACCCTATGCAAGCTTCATCCCGAGTAAGGAATCGCGTTAATGTGTATTGTAAAGCGTTTTAGAGCAGTAAAGTAAGAACCAGGCGTCACGCAATGCGAATTGCGTAACGAGTGGGTTGTTCAATGCTCCAACCCATTTACAAAAGCCTGGGGCATAATTCTTCATCGTCGTCAGCCACAGCATCAACAAAGTGCACATAATGCGTCACAGGAGTGTAGCGGGTACCGCGCTGTTCCGCAGAATGACGAATAATGGCATAGTACACGCTTCCCCACTACACAAAAATTATGATGATTTATGGCGTAGTGGGTACCATGCAAGTGGGCTTGTAGTAGTTGCCCCAAGAGTGTTTAAAAAAAAAGGTTCAGAAAGGCCGCTCTCCCAGCTTTCGCTGTGACTGTGCTGCGCGTTCCGCGCAGGCCTGGTGGTTTTTTTGCGTAAGGACGTTAAATTTTTATACAGAAGGCATTCGTCCAACAAAGAGGCTCCCATTTTTCCACTCACACAGCTCAGCCACTCTCGGCTAGGTGCGGGAAGGTTCTAATGCCCCCACCAACTCGGGTATGTGGTGACGCTCTTCACCAAATGCATGCCGAAGCAAACACCACTGCGGAAATATGAAGTGGTAAGTGCTCGTGTTTAAAATAAAAACAAACGCAAGGAAAATGAGTGAAGTAGAACCGCGTTTTAGAAGTATCGTTTATTCGTCAGCATTAGAAAAAAATATCGGTTTTTAACCGGGACAAATGTCTTCGTGGGTGCTCTTTTTAACCACTCACCTAGCGAGAAGGTTACCTTTTGGCAGCACGATGATGAATCAATCAAGAGCACATCACACACGGACACAAAACATTGAGAATGAATCCTGCTGAATCCCGCAAAGACGATGGAGGGCTATCGGAAGAAAAACTGCCACCCTGCCGCTTGTAGAAGGCCTCTGCAAGAAAAACCATACGGATTTTTCAGAGAACAGGCCTTTAGTTTACAGAAAGACAATCCCTAATCAGAGTTTTGGCGCAGCACACAATGGCTTTGCCGCACGGTCGCTGAATCCCCCCAGAAAGGTTCAGCGACCCCGCGCGAAGGGCACTGGACCCTTCGACCAACTTGTAGAATTGATTAGGCATAATCAGTATCGATGTGTTTCGAGTCGCCGAATAATTCACTCGTGGCTGTTATTTCCTTAACTTCTGGTCAGCTCAATTGATAAAGTGACCTAGTCAGAAAAGTGTTGTTTCAAGGTTAGAAACACGGACCAAGTAAGTTTTTTCGACAACGAAAAACCTTTTTATTTGGAGAAATGTGTATGTTTTTTCCACGTAGCTCCTCGCTACAAATGGACGTGGCAATTTTTTTATTTGATAACCTTTCCACTACATTTATTCCACAAAATGGGATTTCCTATAGAAAACCATCAGTGCCTTAAAAAAGGCTTACGCAAGATATTTTCGTTTCCCAAGTTATGGTGCCTGATGCAAGAGCTACATGTGGCATGATTTGTTCGGCAACTGCTTTGTTTTCATTCCCTACATACGGAACGTCTCCCTCCGCAGTGTACTAGATACGGACGTCTTGGTCTCTTCTCCCTTGTAACATAACTTTGCTGTTCGCGGAGAAAGGACGTGCGCAGCTGTGGCAGCCTATTCTGAGGATAAAATGCGTCCTATGTTCGACGATGAGGTTTTCAAATTATAGATGTTTTCAACTGACCGAAAATGAGTGCATAAAAACACAAGCGATATCTCGTGCCAGTCCCTATGTATTGTTTAAGCAACACATAGGAGACGGAGAAAACGTACTAGCCGAAAGAGCCCATAAGTTACAATTCCAGCATCACAAAAACATTTTAAAACTGGATTCTAGGTGCTTACGAGCATGGAAACATTTTGGAAAAGCGTGTATCATGTTGTCCTGGTGGTATTCATTTTGCTTTTTTTACAGGCAACCGAATACACACCATGCATTTGTGCATTGCTGACAGGGCGGTTGTTCTCGGAATGTTTTAAGGTGAAAACCCAATATGCTTCAAAAGCCAAAGTTCCGGCCTTTAGTGTCTGCCGACGTGGTCACGCACAGGAATGACTATAACAGTGCCATGAGTGGCGTGAGTGGCGTAATCGTTCATCAGCCGTCAACGGCGTGATGCAGTTCCAGCATCATGAGGTCATCCATTCCTGCGTGCATTGACGCCACAATTATGTCATCGATTGCAGTACCTAATGACTTCAGGTGATGACGTGTTCTTGCGAATATCGTATGTTGAAAGGCGGGTTGATCTTCAAGTTCATCGAACACTGGTTGTACGGCAGAAAGCTTGAGAGGAGGGGCAATCTCCGAGCTCAAAGTGGTGATCTCTTACAATAGACCGGCATTCTTGAGCAAGAAGCTGCAGCAGTGGGCAGACAGCCGTGGTGTTACGCTACGCCGTTGTGCTCCATTTCACCGGCAAGCAAATGGAATGACTGAAAGAGTCATCTGTGACATCAAGACATTCATTTCCATGTAACCAACGTTTAAAGCCGGGTGGAAATGCTGTCTAGAAGCTGCGGTGGCACATCACAACAGGACACACACTATGAGCCTTGGCTACAGCCCACATTTTGCTGCTTACGGCGAAGTTGCAATATTGCCAGCCGACAAAAAACTTGGAATCGTTGAGAAACTGGAACTGTTTGAACACCGCAAAACCAACCAGGAACAAAGCAGGTACCGAAACGCGATGAAGCTCCATTTGGACAAGCGACACCAAGGACACAGGCCGGAGATTGCTCTGAACGATCTCGTTATTGTGCGGAAGGGTCTGCAGGGTATGGACACAAGAATTCTTGGACCTTTTAGAGTCATCAAAATATCGGTACAGCAAGGTGCGCTAAAGACCATTGGCTACCTCAATGAAGGACAGCTAGAATTCGCAGCCACAAGCAACGTTCTTCGGTATCACCCCAGGAGGCGTGAAGAAAAAAAAAACGGGGGAGTGCAAGGAAGAAGACGGAAACGAAGAGACAAGAGGTCAGTTCTACGAGGTGGAGGAAGAGGAAGAACTGAAATAAACAGTAATGGCGACCGTGTTGGCTTTGTGATTCTCGGTGTCGTTACATTACTTGATCCACTAAATGTACAAATGCGTGATTTGCTTCGTGTAACTACGCAACACAATACCCCAGAAATTGTTTACCATGACATCTTTCCTAATCACGCCAAACTATTACCTTCCGGAATTTTAAATGGGTTTTTGCAGGACCATCTAAGTACTCTGCCTACGAAGGTCGTTATTGCAACGGAATCATCGCAATCGGATGAAAAATCTGGCATTGGAATATTTTGCCCTCTACTTGACTGGTCATTTTCATTACGATTACCTAATTTTCTTCCTATCTTTCTTCCTGAATAAATGGCAATAGTGCTAGCTTTACGCAAGTTAAGTACTTCGATTCCAGTAGCAGAAATTATAACTGACTTTTTATCTGTGTGCTCTTCGCTTTCCACATCCGGTGGGACGCCTTTACTGAGACTGTTTAAATCTTTAGTTCCCTCTCATCTCCGATGCATTCATTTAATATGGGCACTTGGGCAGAAAGGTTGCTTGTTAAACGAAATGGCTGATTCTCTTGCGAAAGCGTAGCTTTCCGCGCCAATCATTCCTGTTTTCCCATTTAGAGCACACATCACGGTGGCGAGATTTCGCACACTTGCGAACTGGCAAACTTCATGAGACCCTGCACTGACTACTTCTCCGGAGTACAAACACCTGTTATTTCCCTGGCGCTGCGACCTGTCTAAAACAAGGATGATGGAAGTTGCCATCACAAAATTTCGTTGCCGCGTAGCCTCGCTCATTTTTTTACCGGCATAGAGCAAATCTAGCCAATTCCCGTATGTGCCTTGTCCGTAATCAGGACGAAACGATTGGTCATTTCTTACTGCCCTGTCACCGATTCAATACATTCAGGAAAAGCATACTAGTTACACCTCTTGGAAAACTAGGCCTGCAATTATGATGATGATGATGATTGCCTGTATGTATGGCTCACACCCACTCTGGGGGATTGGCCAAGAAACGAAATTTTATAGACAAAAGTGATCAGATATGAATCATATTACTATAGAATTATGGAATGGTTAGAATAAATGAATGACGCTAATTTAGTGATTTGATGTCAAAACTGCCCTGAATCAATTATGAGTGTTCTTCTTTCTTTTGGAGCCACTACTCCGGGGTACAGTCACAGGGATGTTTTAATTGCCGTTCATGAATATATCACTGCTTGCTAAACGAATCTACTGCTCAATTCCCTGTGCATTGCATATTTCATTGCTGGCAATTGGCATTTCAAACCAATAAGTAATTAACTAGCGCACCTAGGAATGACACAGTGCAGTAAGTATTGGGAAAATTCACCTTCTACTATGCCAATCATCTCCATTGGGTATGAGCCATGTCCGGAGGAAAACAACAACGTGCGCCCATTTTTCCATCGCGGGATGCAATAACAGATGGGCGAGAAAACGAGTACTGAGAGAAAGAATGAAAGAGAGAGAAAAATAAAGATAGTGAGAAAAAATCTCGGCGCAAGAAATTTCTTCTCGAAGCGAGGTTGAAATCCGCGTACCCCTGATCCGAACTAACGCGTTTAAACCACTCGGCTAGTCAGGCACGCTAGCAGAGCGTACGATAGCCTTATATTGTATACTGTAGCAGTATCGTGTGCTGCGTGTTTATTAAATGCGAAGCATTTCCTAGCGAACTTCGGCGACTTTGAGTGTATGTATGTATCTATCTATCTATCTATCTATCTATCTATCTATCTATCTATCTATCTATCTATCTATCTATCTATCTATCTAGCCGCCTACGACTTTGTGCTCTCCTGTCCGTATCGTTAATGGAATTTATACCAAATTTCGTGTGGCATAACATGACTGCATGACGAACATAAATGGCTGGTCATATCATGAAAATCAAGACTAACTTGTCATGAAAAGTATGATTTACATGCCACGCTCATGGCGCGCTCGCAGCCGTTTCGTTAGCTTGACATACACCAAATTTGGGATTGAGTGACATGACTGTATGACGAACATAAACGACAAGTGGTAATATGGAAATCATGACATGTCATGAGTGACATGACTTGCATTCCACGCTCATGGCGCGCTCGCGGCCGTTTCGTTAGCTTGATATGCACCAAATTTGCTATTGAGGGACATGACTGTATGACGAACATAAACGACAAGTGGTAATATGGAAATCATGACATGTCATGAGTGACATGACTTGCATTCCACGCTCATGGCGCGCTCGCGGCCGTTTCGTTAGCTTGATATGCACCAAATTTGCTATTGAGGGACATGACTGTATGAAGAACATAAATGACAAGCCATAATATGGAAATCATGACATGTCATGAGTGACATGACTTGCATTCCACGCTCATGGCGCGCTCGCGGCCGTTTCGTTAGCTTGATATGCACCAAATTTGCTATTGAGGGACATGACTCTATGACGAACATAAATGACAAGTGGTAATATGGAAATCATGACTTGTCATGTGCGACATGACTTGCATGCCACGCTCATGGCGTGCTCGCGGCCGTTTCGTTAGCTTGATATACACCAAATTTGGTATTGAGTGACATGACTGTATGAAGAACATAAATGACAAGCCATAATATGGAAATCATGACACGTCATGAGCGACATGACTTGCATTCCACGCTCATGGCGCGCTGGCGGCCGTTTCGTTAGCTTGATGTACACCAAATTTGGTATTGAGTGACATGACTGTATGATGAACATAAACGACAAGTGGCAATATGGAAATCATGACTTGTCATGTGCGACATTACTTCCGTGCCACGCTCATGGCGCGCTCGCGGCCGTTTCGTTAGCTTGATATGCACCAAATTTGGTATTGAGTGACGTCACTGTATGACGACACATAAATGACAAGTGGTAATATGGAAATCATGACTTGTCATGTGCGACATGACTTGCATGCCACGCTCATGGCGTGCTCGCGGCCGTTTCGTTAGCTTGAGATACACCAGGTTGGTATTGAGTTACATGACTGTATGACGAACATAAATGACAAGTGGTAATATGGAAATCATGACATGTTATGAGCGACATGACTTGCATTCCACGCTCATGGCGCGCTCGCGGCCGTTTCGTTAGCTTGATGTGCACCAAATTTGGTATTGAGTGACATGACTGCATAACGAACATAAGTGCCCGGTGGTAACATGAAAATCTTGGCATGCATGTCATCTACAATGCCATTTACATGCAACGCTCATGGTGCGCTTGCGTCCAGTTCGCTAGCTTGACATACACCAAAATTGGTACATCGCGACGTGACTGTATGACGAACACAAATGACAGGTCGTAACATGTAAAACATGACATGCAAATTATGTAAAGTATGATTTGCTCCTTCCTGGCTGCTTCGCATTACATCGATTCCCACAGTTCGTGGGATCTGCCGGCTTTTTTTCATGTACTACTTACTGTTGGTATGTTTATTTCTTGTGTTGTCATCTCGATCTACTCAAGAGCTAAGGATTTCTTTTTTACAATATCTGTATAAAGAAAGCATAGCAAGGAGGCGGAAAATAGAAGTGAGGGTGAGGAGAAGAGATGTGCTGGCGAGGAGGAGGGAAAAGAGTAAAACATACAATAGAAAGAAAGAGGAAAATAAATAGGATGAACGAAAGGCACAAAGAAAACAAAAGGCCAGAATGAGAGACAACGAAATAGAAAGCTATTGAGAAATACAGAGATACAGAGATAAGGGAAAGAAAGAGAAATAAAGAAATAAATAAAGATAGAACAACCCGAGAAAGAGAGAGACATAGAGAGAGAGACCGAAATAAATGCAAAGAAACGCGCACAAAAAAAATGGGGGGTGTGCGAATAGTGAAATTTTATCTCTAATCGAATTGAAATAGAGTAGTGCCGAATAGTGGTAAAAAATCTGGAATATCGAATCGAATATCCAATAACAAAAATTTTGTTGAAAATTGAACAAGAACCGCCAGGTCTGCGCAGAAGACGCAGCACAGCCACAGCGAAAGCTGGGAGAGCGGCCTTTAGCCTTTTTTAAACACTCTTGGGGCAACTACTACAAGCCCACTTGCATGGTACCTACTACGCTATAAATCATCATAATTTTTGTGTAGTGGGGAAGCGTCTACTATGCCATTCTTCGTCATTCTTCAGAAAAGCGCGGTGCCCGCTACACTCTCGTAACGAATGATGTGCACTTTGTTGATGCTGTGGCTGTCGACGATGAAGAATTATGCCACATGCTTTTGTAATGGGTTGGAGCACTGAACGACCCACTCGTTACGCAATTCGCATTGTGTGACGCCTGGTTCTTACTTTACTGCTCTAAAACACTTTACAAGACACGTTAACGCGATTCCTTACAGGATATGAAGCCTGCCTAGGGTCAGTTTGCACCGCAGTTTCAAGCAGTGGCGTAGCTCAGCAGTCTCTTTTCGGCTTCCGTTGGAGACGGACGTGTGATGGCTCGCTCCGTGCGAGGTGCTTCGGCGGCCGCTGCTGGCCGCGGTGACAGGCTTTCTTCTGCTCCTTCGGATTACCGGTTTTTGCTGCCGACATTGCCTTCGGGTGATAGCATGCAGCAGTGCGTGTTTCTGCACGGTGATTTGGCAAAACGACCATACCGGTTGGAAGACTTTCGGGCACCGTTAGAAGAAGTAGGCGTCATCAAGGCAATCGCTGGCATTGGTGCCTTCCAGATGAATCACATCTGGTTGGTGAAGTTTCGAAGCAAAGCTGACAAGGATGTCTTGCTTAAAACGGGTGGACTCCAAGTCAAGGGTGGTTTCTGTGCTGTCATCGACCCTATCCAACAAGACGTCGCCTTGAAAATTCACTGGGTTGACTTCGCTGTCTCAAATGAGAGCATTCGACAAGTGTTGAGTGAATTTGGTGAAGTCCTGGAGGTTTCAAACGACAACTGGACCGTCGCGGGCTTCGAACATGCGACATCGACGACGAGGGTTGTGCGACTGAAACTGAAGGAAGGTGTAGTGCTTGACGACTTGCCACATCTTTTTAAGCTTGGAGGAGGCACTGTCCTTCTGGTGGCCCCGGGTCGGGCGCCGCTCTGCCTAAGGTGCCGCATGCAAGGACATATACGACGAGACTGCCAGACTCCGCGCTGCGGGGTATGCCGAGCGTTTGGACATGAAAGTCAGGATTGCGCCAGGAGTTATGCCAGAGTAACTAAGACCACTCTGCCAGCAGACGACACCCAAGAGAATTTAATGGATGCTGAGGAGGCCGAGAAGTCTGCCCCAGGCAGCAACGCCACGGGACGCGACGCAAAGGTTCAGGCGACTGTTGAAGAGAAAGCTGACGTGCCAACGCAAGACAGCCAGGACCCAACGAAGGCAGCAGAGGAGATGGCCGAAACAGGCGGCCAGCGGGATTGTCAAGAAACCATTGAGGACGACATGAGCGACAGTGGCGAGATCGGTACATCAGAAGCCAGCGCAGAGGATACGGCAGCGACCGCGGGATGCGGGAAGCGTCCCCGAGCAGAAAGCACGGAACGCAACATGAAACGCCCGGAGCGTCAGTGGCATCGCGTCACGGGCGCTAAGGGTAAAAAATATGCCCCCGAAATCCGGTCGGCGTCATCGTCGCCGGTTCGGGGTCAGGGACGGGATAAGTAAGACCCTGGCTTTCCCACTGCACGGTATACGAGTTACGGTAAGCGCAGTGTTGTGCTTTTACCCTTGTCATCAGCATGGCTAGCGTGACTGCGCCTTTACGCATTGGTACGCTGAACGTACGTGGTCTAGGAGCGCGTCGCAAACAGTACCAGGTGAAGCGCCTGATGCAAGAAAAGGACCTTGACTTGCTCGCGGTCCAGGAGACTAAGGTTAGTACTGTGGATTCGACTAATAGCTTGGTATCACAATTTTCATTGCGGTACAATGCGTGTGTGAGCCATGCGGTGGGAACATCAGCTGGGTGTATTATTTTTCTCAAGAACTCTCTGGGTATTCTTGTGGAAGAAGTTATAAGTTGCTTGCGTGGGCGTTTTGTTTTGTGTGACTTTTCTTACGGGAGTAAGAAATTTAGAACGATATGTGTATACGCCCCAACAAATGTGCGGGAAAGATGTTTGTTTTTCCGTGAGTTGCACGCGTACCTTGATTGTCAGAGGTGTGTGATTGTGATGGGCGACTTCAATTGTGTTCTTACCCAAGAAGATCGTAGCACTGGTGCCAGGATAAGCGATGAAAGCGTCGATTTGCTTAGAGATAGCCTGAGCAAGTTTTCTTTACATGACGTGGCTCTGTTTGCGAAGGGTGGTAGTCGTCAACACTTTACACATTTTCAAGGCACTAGTCACGCGCGACTAGATAGATTATATGTGTGTGCAGACATTGCGCCTTTGTGTCAAAACTATGATGTTGAGGTTGTTTCTTTCAGTAATCATTGCTTGGTGTCTTTTGAGCTCGGGCAAAAGTGCAAAAAAAAGATTGTATGGGAAAGGTGGAAATTGAATACTAAGTTAATCACAGATGAAGGGTTTGTCGTTAAGACCAAGAAAGAAATCGAAGAATTTTAATGACACAAAACGCAGTGCGGCGGAAAGATGGGAATTATTTAAGCAAAGGATAAAAATGGTCGCGATAGAGTGGAGCTGTCACATGCAATATCAAGCGCGAAAACAGGAACGCGACCTGCGGTTGGAACTTAAAGATTTGGTAAAAATCGAAACAGAAAACCCGGGATTATTGACGAATCAACTGCAGGTAGTTAAAAACAAAATTGAAAGTCTAGAAGAGGATAAATATAGAGGGGCAATTATACGTGCAAGAGCTGAGAAATACCTCGTGGGTGAAGCGCCGACAAAGAGAGCCTTATCAGATGAAAAGGCTTACGCTCGAGGTAATGAGATATTAGAAATAGAAATGAATGGCAATATAATGAGAGAACATAATAATATCATGAAAGCTTTTGAAAGTTACTATCAAGAATTGTTTTCTTATCGTGAGCCAAAAGAGACGGACTATGCAGATGAGTTCTTGACAGAAATGCCGATGCTTAACGCCGAGGAAACAAAACTATTAGAAATGACTATTACTATAGGAGAAATTGAGAGGGCTATAGACGATCTTAGCACGGGCAAATCACCGGGTCCAGATGGGATTAATACCGCTTTTTATAAAGCGTTCAAGTCGGATATGGCGGCAGCATTGTATGACGTGTTTTCAGAGTCTTTTGATCGGGGGGACTTTGCCTCCATCGTTTAATCGTGCGCACACTGTATTGATTCCTAAAGGAAAAGAGAAACATGTCTTACGTAAAGTGACAGGATACAGGCCAATCACGTTGACGAACGCGGATTATAAGGTATTAATGAAAGTTCTGGCGAGGAGGTTGCAGGGAGTTATACACAAGTTGGTTGGGCCGCATCAGACGTGCGGCATTAAGAGCAGGAGTATATTCACGAATATTCACGTCGCCAGAAGCATCTTGGAGTATTTTGATACTGAACTTCTTAATGTGGCGATGTTACAAATAGATCTAGCCAAAGCTTTTGACATGGTGCCACACAATATTCTGTTTAGGCTAATTGAATACGTTGGTCTGGGTTCGGTCATGTGTAAAGGCATTAGAATGGCATACAAAAGCTCAACTACAAATTTAATTCTTAATGGAGAACTTTCACAGCGCATACAAGTCCTTTCCTCTGTGCGCCAGGGGTGTCCGTTAAGCCCATTACTTTTTGCTTTATTTTTAGAACCATTTTGTAGGAAAGTTATCAACAGCACTGAAATTAAAGGGTTTAGGTTACAGGCTTGTGAAGTGCGTGTTTTGGCATACGCCGACGATATTGCCTTTTTTGCTGTTGATAGAGAGAGCGTCAATTCGTTGTTGAGAATAACTGAAAGGTTTTGCGACGCAAGCGGCAGTTCGATGAATAAAGATAAAAGCGTGGGTTTGTGGCACGGCAGCTGGGATCTTACACCCGCTACTTTTGGAAATATTCAGTGGCTCACTACACCTAGCCGTTATCTCGGGGTACCATTGGACAGATATAAAGACAGCGAATCGCTTTGGCTGGACAAGACAGAGGAACTGCGGGTGACTGCTGAAACATGGGGTGGACGAGAATTATCAATTTTCTCTCGGTCCGCAATATGTAACGTTTTCCTGGCCGCTAAAATTATGTACCTTTTGCAAGCACTTAGTTGTACGTGTAAAAACATTCAAAAAATTCACAGGGTATTCGCTACTTTCATCTGGAACTCTACATGGGAGTGCACATCAAGAACAAATTTGTTTCGTCGAGTTAAGAAAGGAGGGCTTTCTTTATGTCATCTCTTTCTCAACCAAGTAGTATCCCGTTTTTTGCTGATAAGAGATCAAAGAGATGCTTTTCTACGCTGTTTATTTCAAACAATGTTATTCCATCACATGCCTGACTTCTTTGTGTCGTCACAGAGGGGGGAGCGACACTCCTTGTCGCCGTTCCTCCGCGAAGTTGTGTTGTCGTATCGATTCCTAAGGGCAAGATTTTCTATGAATTACTTATCTAACGTGAAAAGAAAGCGCCTTAGGAAGGATCTCATTGACAGCGTGTTCCCTGTACCTGTTTATAGGTTAATGTTTTTAAAAGCACCTGGCCAAGACGTTCTAAAACGAGTTAAGAACATGTGGATACCGCCTTACGCAAACACTTTCTTTTTCAAGCTACATACAGGAACCCTGCCTGTGAAAACGTGGCTGGAAGACAGAGGAATTTATGTACCATGGGGAAATATGTGTTTTCTTTGTAATAAGCCAGAAACAATTGAGCATGTATTCATTGACTGTAATAATGCCATATTCTTTTGGGACATATTGCAGAGGACCTTGAAGATAGACTTACCTCTTAATCCACACGGAATTCGCTTTTTGCCCTTTGAAAGTTCTGTACAGCATTTGGATGTAATCTTTTTACTTGGTCTACATTCAGTATGGCGTAGCTTATAGACACTGTGATGCTAAAGTACCATATGTTCATGAGTGTTTCGTGGAAATTCTTGCCAAAGTACGTGATGTGTATAAGACGACTGACTGTGCTGAAGACGTGATATCTTTGTTTGAGGTATTAACGCACATGAAACGGGTATGATGTATGATTGTTAGACTATCTTGACCTGTTGTCAAGAAGGCAATAAAGAAAAAAAGTGGCGTAGCTCAGTGGTAGAGTGCTGGGCTGCCACGCAGATGACCCGGGTTCGATTCCCATTCTGTCACAGGTGTTTTTTTATTTATTTAGTTTTTTTCTTATTTCGTGCGATATTGGTTACGGACACCGGCGGCGGCGGCGGTGGCGGCGGACAACTACGGCGCAGAAACGACCCTTGTTGTGATCTCATAACAGCTTTCGCTGTAAAAAAAGGAAGCCAATCTGCTCATGTCCTCGAGATTTTTCTAGGATCCAACCAACCAACCAACCCATAACGCGGTGAGTGACTGCCACCGAAAGACTACAAATTGTCGTGCAGAACACAAGCTGTTCCACATGACCTTGTTACAAACTTCCTCGCCGTGATGTTACGGTGTTTCCTGCAGTTGAAAACATGCGCGCACTGGGTGCCTCAGTAGCAGGGATGGGAAGGTATCGCAAAGCAATTTTGGCGATTCCTGGACTAAGTGGGGCTCTACGTGTTTTCCACTATTTCCAAGGATTGTCATTTCTTGGGTTTAGTAGCTCATTCAATTATTTTTAAACATTGACTAAAAGGCCAGAGCTCATTGCTGGTTATGTTTGGACGCTAGCAGTTCGACAGTCTCCCAGACTCATCTTTCGCCTCTTCTACTGGAGCCATGACCTGCAGAAATGACGCAATCTCCTTTAAAATAACTATAGGCTCACTTTGGAACCACTATATTGGTGAAACTTTTATCGGAAGGCCTTCTGTAACGATGTTAGCGTTAGTTTTAGCCACCCCACCCTAACCAAGTTGCCTCATAGTCATTTCTCGCGCTTTGGATATTCGTCCAGTCTAATTATTCGGAACTTCAAATAGCTATTCGAAAGTCGAACCGAATTATTCGATTAAGTTTTATTGTACTCTAAATCAAAACTCGAATATTCGCATACTCTTACGAAAAAGGCACAAACAAAAAAGAAAACAGAGACAAAGGAGAATAAAATTAAGGCAGCTTCGCCCTAGTAGTGCCAAGCCTGAAGGAAGTGCGGCGCTGGGCAGCCATCGTTGTTTCTCTTCGATTTTATTTTTATTTTCTCCTCTTTTCCTTTTGTTTTCTCTTTTGCCGTTTTCTCTGTCTTTATTTCTATTTATTTCTACGTCTCTCTTTAACTATTTCTTGCCTTTTCTATTTTTCTTTCTTTTTGCCTTTCTCTCTCTTTGTATTTCGCGCTTGCTTCATCTTTTTTTTTCTAATATAATACGTGGCTTTATAGTGCTCCGCACTTATCATCATCAAGGCGCTCGTAGAACCAGAGGGAGAACAGTTCTTGGCGCAAGCAAGCGCTCAGATGGCTATGCTGTTCGTTGTTTTGCCTTCGTTAGGCCAGGCGACGACGACAGCACACCATCACAGCATACGACAGAATTCGACAACCAGGCCCCCTAAAGTGCTCGGCACCTAAAAGCAAGGAATAGAGGAAGAAAAAAAAAAGCTTATTTGCAACACTTAGCCGAAGAGCCACAGCCACAATTACCTAGGTGCCCATGAGTTCCGCTGTCTCTTTAGCATTGCACTTCCAGTGCAAATCTCCGCAATATTTAAAGCTTGTTTCAGTTTAATAGTGTATCCTGCTCGTTAACGTTTTTGTTAATAATAATTACTCTATTTAGGAAGTTGGCCTACTCTCAGGTTTACATAAACCTATAAAACCGCCCAATTATTGGCCAGTATCCCACAGTGGGTCTGAGCCATAGTGTTTAGGTGAAGAAGGACAAGAAGGAGATGCGCCATGTCCAGTGAGTGCAGCAATTGAAATAGATCCCGTTTTCACTCACGCTGTTTCCTTACATGTACACGTTCCGCGTTAGACGTTCAAGTTTCTGTGCGCTTACTCTGAGCTGTCGTCCAGAATGCCGTCGTGATTTTTTAAATGTGAATGCATTTCATAGTCGGGCTATGTCAGGCATCCGGCGTTGGCGTTGGCGTTCTCCGCGGAGGAGGAGGAGGAGGATAGGTTGAGGAGGTGTGCGCGCCGGCAGGTGTTAGATGTGAAGCATCTTATGTCGAAGCTTAATCCGGTGGTGGTGGTGTACGGCGTGACCGCCCTTACTGCGCATGCGCAAACCCTTTCAAAAAAAAAATAAAGATAAAAAACCTCCTCTCTCCCTCTCTCTCCCCTAGGCATCCCTCCCCGCGGCAACCACACCCTCACTGCGCATGCGCCTCCCCTCCTCTCTCCCCTGCTACGCTCCCCCCCCTCTCTCCTCTAGGCATCCCTGCCCGCGCCGTCCACACTCCCACTGCGCATGCGCGTCCCACCTCTCTTCTTCTCTCCTACGCTCCCCCTCTCTTCTCTAGACATCTCTGCCCGCAGCGTCCACACTCCCCCCACTGCGCATGCGCACCCCACCTCTCTCTCCTCTCCTACGCTCCCCCCTCTCCCTCTCTCGCCTGGCGACGCCGACACAGGCAGCGTCTGCTAGCGAGTTTCTTGGTTGAAAAAAACCGACTGCTCGCGCTGCACAACCGTTCACTGGCCACCCCGTATATATGGCAATGAATCTTGACCTCCAAGGTGGTGCCGGTGGGAAATTTCTCCTGTGCGTTGTTGAACAATAAAAATTCGCAGCGTGCGCGTTAACTAAAAGTGGTCTGCGGCGGAGCTCGGCGGAGCTATATATGAAAAAAAAAATTTTTAAAAATAAATAAAAAAATTTAAAAAAACAAGAAAAACCAAAAAAAAAAAGGCGCTGCGCCGTGCTCCCGACCGGGCTGCAGAAATTAGGCGCCTTTTCCTTCTTCAAACCACAACCACCATATATAAATGGAGTGAAGCGCGCGCGAAATGCATTCGCATTTCCTCACGATTCCCTTCGGGGAGGTGGGGGGCTTTTATGCTTAAGTTGCGCTGACAGCTGAGGCTTAGTGAACCAAAGGTATCACCCTTGATCCGCGATCTCTGATAAGTCATTGCAGACTTACGTTGCAGTAGCATCGTTGATGGTTAAGCAGTTGGCTTCTGTATTCGATGAAATTGGAGATGATTGCCGTCTGATAGCAGTTTGTTGTTACTGACAAAAGTACCCATGGAGATCACTATTGATGTCTTGATTTCCAATAAAATTTGCCCGTACTTTGGGGCATGTTAAGGAAACTCCTAACACAAAGGCACACGTCGCGGAGTACCTTTCCCAAAATAATACCCACATTGGACTGATAGGGAGTGTGAGGGGAAACGCTATTTCTCTTCGTAACACGCTAAAGTTTTATCTTGGCACTGGTAAGATGGCGGATTCTGGGCTTCTATTTCGTGTTCCTACTTGGCAAAAAAAGTCATTGCCTGAGCCGGCACATCGCGTGATCTGGCTTTCACCAATCTAGTGCGAGTGAGCGTATTTCAAGTGTACAGTGGACTTGTCCCTCCACAGTGATCCCTCGTGATCTCGCTAGCCAGTCACATACAGCTGCGCGGTTACAGCTTCGCTTTCCAAAGGTTTCATGTCGTGGAACTAGCTGAACTTTTGGCATCCATCCGATTGTTGCGGCGCTTCTTTTGTGCGTTCTTTTCTGAAACAACTACTGAAGTACGCCTTGCATACGTCATTCCAATGTAACCTCAGGAGGGGGGGGAGGGGGGGGACATAGATAAGAGAAATGTTCTTGTACGCGCATTATTACATACGTGTTTTTAGGAGGATGACTAGTATTTCATGACCTATTTCCGCGAAGGTAAGCAATATTACGCCAGAGTAAGTCATTTCATCGCTAACAGGCAGCGCTTCTTTTCTCATTAGCCAAGATTTAAATCGCCTGAGCTTTAAATGCTTTCCTGTGGACGGACATGACGAGAGCGCAGGATTGCAGTGATATTCAGCTTCGCTGTAAAAGCAGCACTAATCAGACATAATTACCTAAAAGAATGCCGCAAGCTCTACGTCGCACCTTACTCGGCACGTTACAAAATTGAAGCAAAATTTTGTGCCAGACGTTCGTGCGTTCATAGAGAGAAGGCTCAAATCATGGCGTAGGTTGCAAATTTTCCTGACGCAAACCGCACTCTGCGTCTGAGCTCAATTTTAAGTCGTGTGTCCTAGTGCGTGTTCTCTTTCATCTCTTCTGTGGTCGTCGTGCAAGCATTATTCCCAACTGGTGCACGCCAGCTTTCGGCAAAAATGTTTTCTCCCTTCAAAGAACGGGCCACGTAGAGAACTAGTTAGGTGTCATGTGTTCAGATTTGAGGGTATCGAGAACTGACAGCACTTAATGTGCAAGACCTACGTAGCCTAAAACTAAGACAATCGGATATGACATGCGAGGTTAACGTTTCAAACAATGCCAGCGTAAATCCTCGTAATTTTACTTGATAAGTCGAGAACGTTCCCGCCTTAGTAAACTTCACATTTTGTGAAACATGACATTCTATAGGTTTTTTGTAGAGTCGAATATTGCACTAAATAGAGGTAGTGGTCATCCCGAATAATTTTCTTCATTAGAAGATTACTAGTTATGGGTCACATACTCGAATATGTATACTACTTTCGGGTTCTGAAGACACTAATGATACAAAAAACAAGATTACATTGAGAACTGGGAATCCAATTAAGGCAGAAGTTCACAGGCAGAAGAAACGTTGAAGAATTAAAAAAAATTGTTCAACACGGGGGGTCGCTGGAGGCAACCTTCCGACGAGTGGTCTTCCCTCCTTCAGGCAGCAACTGCGGGCACATGTGCATGCGGGCACATGTGTAGCGGGCATAGCTCGGCACACTCACTCATGAGTGCACTCAACTCACACTCACTCACACTCATTTGAACGTGGTGAGTTGAGCATGAGTGAATATTCATGAGTGTGAGCGGACGTGAGTGTGAACGTGAGTGAGTACGAAGGCTAAAAAATTGTGGTGAGTGAGTTTGAGTGAGTACTCCCTTAAAGTGCCGACCTATGGTAGCTCGGCACTCTCACTCATGAGTGCACTCAACTCGCACTCACTCACACTCATTTGAACGTGGTGAGTTGAGTATGAGTGAGTACTCATGAGTGTGAGTGGACGTGAGTGTGAACGTGAGTGAGTGCGAAGGCTGAAAAAATTGTGGTGAGTGAGTTTGAGTGAGTACTCCCTTAAAGTGCCGACGTATGGTAGCGGGCACATGTGCATACTTCGTACCTTCTCTCCCAACCGCCCAACTCACCCGACTCGGATTTCGCGTCCCTTCTTCCCCACTCCCGCTTCCGCATTTACCCTACCCTCTTCTGCTTTGGTTGGGGTACAGGGTGCGAATCATACCAATTCACGCGCTAAGCGTTGCAGCGGTTGCCTAGAAAAAGACATAACCGCTTCGTGAAACGTTGGCTTTAGCGCCGCCCTCTGTTAAAAAAATGTTTCATCTACAGAACTGAGGTCAGAAAGACGAAGAATGCTGTTTATAAAAACATGGGTGATCCCCCCCGTCATCAGAATCGGTAAAACACGAAAGTAATACATGTCCTTACAGAAGTAGTTGAATGTTTACTCTAAATATAAGAGAGCTCACACAATGTGAATTGTTGTTGGAAGCTATAGCACCATTAAACTTGGATGGACCCACGTTGACGCTTGGTGGCACGCCTTGCATCCCGACGACTAACGTCCATGATCAATTATTAAGCAAACCTTTGTGGTAGCTGTAGTAGTTAACGGTGAGAAAGAACATAATCAGAGAACGTGGTGTGACAGCCAGAAGAGCGTCGCTGATTAAACGCAGAACTTGAGCTAAGGTCACCATCTTGCTGCATGGTAAAGATTTATTGAACCCCATAGACGGACGAGAGGTAGAGACAACGCTCATCGTGTCAACCCTGCAGCCCGGCTGCGATTTATCTCGGAGCGAGCGTAAGCGAGGAACGCAACGTTACAACCAGGCAAGGCAGGCGCACCTCGCAAAGCAATTTTTCGTTTAGATGGATGCAATAAGCGAGGCAGACGCATGGACCTAAGATTCGTCAGCTCGCGGTGTGTTTAGGCGTTGACAAAATTGCACTTCTCCGATTGAAAACGCGCCGATTCGGAATGGGCACGCAGCGACGACGTGTTGCAGCAGCTATTCGTGGACGGCGCAATCATGATCCATTACTTCACTTACCACTATCAGAGGGAGGACTGTACTACGCCACCGACCATGATTATTGTGAGCAGAAAGTGTGAGATATAAGAGGTGAATTTGTAAAGCTTCCAGAGAGTGTGATCGCGGCGCAGTGGATAGCGGGCCCAGCATCTGTAGGTTTTTGGCCGAGAGGTCGTGGGCTCTACTACTATTCACGGAACTTTTTTTCTTTGCCGTCTGATGGTGTCTACTTTTTCGACGTCATTTCCGAGTTGGAAATGCGTCAGTGAAGTTTTGGTAGACCCCGGCAAAAAACACTTTCGGGATATAAAATACGGTCAGAAGAGTATGACGAAGATTCCATTGGCTGTATTACTTGTGTGATGAGGTTTATTGAGGTTACGAAGGCGTAACGAACGAAGACCGCTCGGTAAAGCAATGCACGGCTTGCAAAGACGGCACTGGCTCTCGCGCAAACACAGCGCGGGTCTTTTCTCGTCCTCTTTCACAGGCGCATACCCGCTGGTGCATCTGCTCCACTACAATACCCCCGGGGTGAAGCGTAGCCATCCTGGCGACTCAGGGAGTAGGTACAATAACGGGGTCGTAGTACGGCTTGAGACGGTCGACGTGTACTGTCTCGCGTCCTCGACGGCGCAAGTCTGGCGATTGGGTGAGGGGGGCTCGACGATGTAGTTCACCGGCGAGGTGGCCTCAATGACACGGTACGGATCATGGTACCGCGCCAGAAGTTTAGAGGAAAGGCCAGGGACGTGGGGGGGTACCCATAGCCAAACAAGGGAGCCTGCAGGAAACGTGGGAGCTTGGTGATGATTGTCGTTATGTCGCGTCTTCTGTCGACCTTGAGCTGCACTAGTCAGGGAACGAGCCAACTGACGACAGTCTTCGGCGTATCGGGCGACTTCAGAAATTTGAGTCCACTCAGAGGCATCGGGTCGGTACGGCAGTATGGTGTCCAATGGGTGAGAAGGCTCGCGGCCGTACAAAGGAAAGAATGGGGAAAAGCCGGTAGTCGCTTGCGTCGCGGTGTTATATGCGAAGGTAACAAATGGCAGTACGGTGTCCCAGTTTGTGTGGTCGGAGGAGGTATACATCCTCAACATGTCGCCGAGTGTGCGGTTGAAGCGCTCGGTGAGACCATTTGTCTGTGGATGGTAGGCGGTTGATTTCCTGTGAATAATTTTGAATTCAGCGAGAAGGGCTTGGATGACCTCCGACAGGAACACACGACCCCTGTCACTGAGTAGCTCCCGCGGAGCACCGTGGCGTAGAACGAAGTTGCGAAGAATGAAAAGTGCCACTTCGCGGGTGGTCGCTGCCGGGAGACCTGCAGTCTCAGCGTAGCACGTCAGATGATCGACCCCTACAATAATCCACCGGTTGCCAGAACCACTATACGGGAGGGGGCCGTAGAGGTCGATACCAACGCGGTCAAATGGGCGAGCCGGGCATGGGAGCGGCTGTAACGTGCCAGTGAGGTGTCGCGGAGGTGTCTTGCCTTGCTGGCATGTAGTGCAAGACCAAACGTATTTCTGCACAAAGCGATACATTCCTCGCCAGTAATATCGCTGACGCAACCTTGAGTAGGTTTTCAGGACGCCGGCATGAGCACTTTGGAGATGTGCATGAAAATTCGCGCAGATGTCAGAGCGCATATGACTAGGGACTGCAAGGAGCCACTTCCGGCCGTCTGGCATGTAGTTGCGGCGGTACAGAATGTTGTCTCGCACGGAAAAGTGGACTGCTTGACGGCGTAGCGCTCTCGTCGAAGATACAGCAGACGGATCGCTAAGGAAGTCGAGCCACAAGGCGAGGTACGGATCCTTACGCTGTTCTGAAAGCATGTCAGTGGTGCTGAGCGGTGACAAGGTGGTGGTAACGAGGGTTGACAGAGAAGCCACATCGGATGTTAATGGCGAGCGGGAGAGTGCATCTGCGTCGGCATGCTTGCCACCGGAACGATATATGACACGTATATCATATTCTTGCAAGCGAAGTGCCCAACGGCCCAAGCGTCCCGACGGGTCTTTCAAGGTAGAAAGCCAACACAGAGCGTGGTGGTCTGTTACAACGTCGAAAGGACGGCCGTAAAGGTACGGGCGAAACTTCGTCAATGCCCAGATTATCGCCAAGCACTCCTTCTCTGTCACGGAGTAATTTAATTCAGCCTTCTTGAGAGCACGACTGGCATAAGCGACAACGTGTTCACCTTGGGCGTCTTTCCTTTGTGCCAGAACTGCACCAAGACCGACGCCACTTGCATCGGTATGAAGTTCCGTGGGTGCAGTGGGGTCGTAGTGGCGAAGGATAGGTGGCGAGGTCAAGAGGCGGCGCAACTGGCGAAATGCGTCATCACATGCAGGTGACCATGCAGATATACCTTTGCTGGTGGTAAGCAGACTCGTCAAAGGTGCGATGATGGACGCGAAGTTACGCACGAAGCGACGAAAATAGGAGCAGAGGCCGATAAAACTTCTGAGGGCTTTGATGAACGTGGGCTTCGGAAACTCGGTGACAGCTCGAAGCTTATCGGGATCAGGAAGAATGTCGTCTTTTGAGATGACATGTCCCAAGATGGTTAGCTTCCGCGCTGCAAAGTGGCAGTTCTTGGTGTTCAGTTGTAGACCCGCAGAAGTTAGGCACGTCAGGATGTCGTGCAGACAAGCAAGGTGTGTCTGGAAATCTGATGAAAAGACTACTATGTCGTCCAGGTAACATAGGCAAGTCTTCCACTTGTGGCGTCGAAGGATGGTATCAATCATGCGCTCAAATGTTGCAGGCGCGTTGCAGAGCCCAAATGGCATGACGTTGAACTCGTATAGGCCATCGGGCGTTACAAAGGCTGTTTTAGGGCGATCACACTCAGCCATTGGTACCTGCCAATACCGAGAGCGCAGATCCAAGGAGGTAAAGTACTCGGCACCTTGTAAACAGTCAAGAGCATCGTCTATTCGCGGCAGCGGATAGACGTCTTTTTTCGTAATCTTGTTTACGCGGCGGTAGTCAACGCAAAATCGAATGGAGCCATCTTTTTTCTTTACCAATACCACAGGCGATGACCAGGGACTTTGAGAAGGCTGTATGACTCCACGTTGAAGCATGTCATCTACTTGCTCCGAAATGACGCGGCGCTCTTCGGCGGAAACGCGGTAAGGCCACTGTCGTAGGGGCGAATGTGAGCCGGTGTCGATGGTATGATTGATAGTCGTGGTGCGACCTAGCGAAGGTTTTTGAAAGTCAAAAGAAGAGGTGAACTTGTCAAGGAGAGCAAGAAGCTGGCGGCGATGAGAAGGGGAGAGGTTGGCGTCAATGGCGGTTTCGAACGCTGACGAGCTTGATGGCTGAGATGCAGGAGTGATTGCGTCGATTTGACAAGAGGCGGGGTCACCGGGAAGATCAAGATCATCATTGTGGTCGACAGGTTGTACATATCCTAAAGTTTCACCACGGAGGTAAGGCAATGGGGTAGTTGCAGTGGTTTGTAACCAGCATTACGGTTGACCGAGATGCAATAGTGAGAACGGCAAATGGAAGAACGATGCCCTTGCGCTCAGTAAACACTTGAGATGGCGTAAACACTACGGTGGCGTCAGGTTGAGCAGTACACGAAAGGGTAATAGGGACTGAAGCCTCCGGAGGCAAGTTGGTGTCGGCATCCACGATGAGTTTGCAGGGGAGAAGGGTACGGTCGGGCGACGAAAATTCACATGTTGGCACAACAGAAACTTCCGCACGTGAACAATCGATGACGGCTTCATGACGTGAAAGGAAATCCCAACCGAGGATGAGGTCATGAGAGCAAGATGGCAAAACAAAAAATTCGATGATGTACATAATGTCCTGGATGAAAAGGCACGCCGTACACACAGCCGAGGGATGTATGTGTTGCGCGCTAGCTGTAGACAGCACCATGGCAGAGAGAGACGTTGTCACTTTCTTGAGTCTTCGACAAAGGTTCGCGTTCATCACAGAAACGGCGGCCCCGGTATCTATAAGCGCTAGTGCGGCGACTCCCTCCACATCTACATCAATAACGTTTTGCGGCGAAAATCGAGGTCTTAAGAATGTCGAAGCTGCTGCAGTTCTTGCCTCCGGAACTGCACCGATTAGTTTCCCTCATCAGACGGTGGTCGGCGACGCATATGTGACAGCGAACGGCGACGAGGCGATTGGAAACGTTGGCTGTCGGAGCGGCGATCCGAGTCCAAGTGTCGCTGAGGAGATTCAGGTCTGGTACCATGTTGCGGCGCGTAGGTAGGCGTTTCGAAGGTGGCATGTACAGGTGCAGTACGACGGCGACAGACGCGGGCAATATGACCAGCAATACCACACGCGAAGCAGATGGGGCGGTTGTCATGGGTGCGCCACGCGTCTGATGGACGGAAGAGCTGTTGTGGGGGCCTGTAAACTGGAGGCGCGGCGGGATGGGGTGGCACCGATAAGGAGCCTGCACGCGGTGGTGGCCGCGCGACCACAGCTGCGTAGCTGAGATGTGAAGATGGAGGGGGCGGTGCATAGCCGGCACTTGATAGCGGGGATGTCATAGGCGTTGAGGGGTAAGGGGCAGTAACAGTAGGGAGGGCCTCGCAAATTTCGGTGCGTATGTCCTGCTGCAGTGTCGGAGGCAGGCTCCCGGAGGTCACGTCGCTGTGAGGCAGCAGGGAGAGCTGTTGGGCCACTTCCTCTCTGATAAAGGCTTTGATCTGGTTAGACAGCGGTCCCTGGCGCACGTTGCCGTGTGCGACTTCGACGGCCGAGATCGAATCTGGTGGTGGGACATTTTTGCCGAGCGATAGAACGCTGACGTAGCAATTCGTTAAAGCACTGGCAGAGGTTTACGAGCACTGCCACAGTGGTTGGGCTTTTCGCCAGCAACATCTGGAAAGCTCCATCCTCTATGCCCTTGAGAATGTGCCTGATCTTCTCTTCTTCTGGCATAGAGGGGTTAATCCGTCTGCAGAGGTCTAGAACATCTTCAATGTAGCTGGGAAATGTCTCGCCAGGCTGCTGTGCTCGGTGGCGTAGACGCTGGTCAGCACGAAGCTTGCGAAACTCTGGTCGACCAAACGCTTCGGCCAATAGGGTCTTAAAGGTTGACCAGTTTGCGATGTCGGATTCGTGGTTGGTGAACCAAAGTTTTTGCGACGTCAGCCAAGTAAAAGATCACGTAGGTGAGCTTAGAGTCGTCGTCCCACTTGTTACTGGCGCTTACGCGTTCATATAAGGAGAGCCAGTCTTCGACGTCGTGCTCACAGCTTCCGCTGAAGATGGGTGGGTCCCGTTGTCGGGTAGCGCCGGGGCAGGGGGGGCGGGGCAGCCGGTGAAGCTGGCTGAGCAGGGTACTGCGTGGGTCATGTCCGGTGGTCTCTCTGGTAACGTGCGAGAGCTGAGCTCCAGGTCGGTTTGGGGGGATTTCAGCAACCTCCACCAAATGTGATGAGGTTTATTGAGGTTACGAAGGCGTAACGAACGAAGACCGCTCGGTAAAGCAATGCACGGCTGGCAAAGACGGCACAGGCTCTCGCGGAAACACAGCGCGGGTCTTTTCTCGTCCTCTTTCACAGGCGCATACCCGCTGGTGCATCTGCTCCACTACACTTGTTTAAGTACCGCAGTGGCATCTGGTTTGTTTAGAATTAAGCTCCAGCTCCATTTAAGTTGCAT
>JALIZH010016051.1:0-87995 GCA_030522465.1 Rhipicephalus appendiculatus
AGAAGAATTCTTCTAGCATGTCTGCGCTCCGAGATATCCCACTGCAAAGTTTTGCATCATTACGCGCCCAAGACAGTCAGAACTGGCGCAAAGCTCCTCCCTCATGTGCTGAGGCAGTTGCGTGCGTCGTTTAATCTGACAAGTCGAAGGCAGAGGCAATGATGACAACAGTTACCATTTTACTATCGCCTGGCAAGAGCACGCAATCACTGTTCATCACATCGGAAAGTAACATTTCGCCGATCCTCCCCGCCTTGAATACGTATTCACGCTAACCTCCATTAAACTTTGCAGCGGAATATCTCGGAGCACGAACATGCTAGAAGAATTCTTCCAAGTGTAACTCTGCAGATGCACGACTGCCTCCAACTTTTCAATACAAACCTGCCCGCTTGCTGAAGTCGCTCAGAAGTTCACCTATATACCTTAATTAATTTGACTGCTGACAGGGGTAATTATTGTCTTACTTTGTGTCCCAGGGATACATAAGTTATCTGCAAAGGCGGTTCTCACGTTCTTCGCAGTGCTGACATTTAAGAAAAATTCACCGCATATCCACGAGGTGAATTATAATGTGTGGGCGAAGCTCCGGAGGTTCATCGGTAAACCGTGAATCTTCCGTGAATTTCACCCAGTACATCATGAAAGACGTGACAAACACTGTATATATACAACGAAATGATTTTATTGTTCGTAAATGGTAGCTAGACGTGGCTTTCGTTCACCCTTCATTATAACTGCTTTATGGTCGGTAAAGTGAAGGGATAGGGGTTCTTGGATGGGCCGTAGTGGGAAGTTTGCAAAGACGAGATCGATGCAGGTTCCTCGGATGGTTGTGGGTTGCGTGTGGTCGAACGATATGCACCTGGGACCATATCGAGACGAGATCAATACAGGTTCCTCGGATGGTTGTGCGTTGCGTGTGGTCGAACGATATGCAATGGTCGAATGGTCTAGTGACCATTCTGAGACCTAGAGGTGGCTACTACGACGACGACGCCGGACTAGCCTACGCCCTAAGGAGCTTCGCCCCTAAAAACCATAAAGCTTGCGTGGTGCGCTTTATTTGGTCCACTTTCCATTGAAATTTTTCATTACGCTGCTATGGCTTGTCAAAGGTTAAAACGAGTCTGCACCGCGCACTTGTGCTAAGACACCTTGCCTTTTACAGTAATTACAGTGGTACTAAACTCTCTTGTAGCTCCTTATGAAAAGCGTAATGCATTGAAAGGGCAACACTTACAGAAAACTAGAGAGCCTGGCTCGGAAGGGGCTGTTATTCCAGACACAAAGGAAGTCTCCTCTGTAAAAGAAGTACACGCGTGCAGCAAAAAGATACTTATAAATGTATAAAGAGAACATACCAAGATAAGCCAATGGTCACAATGCTCTGTCAAAGAAGCCACTAAAACCATTTGATGATCTAGTGAAAAATGCTTCAGAAATGTCTTAGCGTTACTTCAGGAGATTGGGCAGCAAGCGCTATCGAGAGACCCTGCACACCATTACAGTGATCAACAGCCCAGACAGAGGTCGTGCAGGGCTCCTACTTAGGTGGTGCATGTATTACAAGAAACCGGTCAGAATATCTGACCGTTCTGAAAATCTGTCAAGCGTTTAATGAGCTGACCTTAAAAAGACCAAACCATATAGCACTGTGGAAATGCCTAAAGCGCTTCCACGCGCTTTTCTGCACGCCACATATTCTTAAACGCACTGTCATCATCATCATCATCATCAGCCTGTCTACGCCCACTGCAGGGCAAAGGCCTCTCCCATGTTTCGCCAATCAACCCGGTCCTGTGCTTTCTGCTGTCACGTTATACCTGCTGAGATCTTAATCTCATATACCCACCTAATTTTCTGTCTCCCCCCTCAGGCGTTTGCCATCTCTTGGAATCCAGTCAGTTACCCTTAATGACCAGCGGTTATCCTACCAACGTGCTACGTGCTTGGCCCATATCCATTTCTTCTTGATTTCAGCTATGATATCCTTAACCCCCGTTTGTTCCCTCACCCACTGTGCTCTCTTCCTGTCTCTTAAGGTTACACCTATCATTTTCCTTTCCATCGCTCGCTGTGTCGTCCTCAGTTTAAGTTGAACACTCTTTGTAAGTCTCCAGGTTTCTGCTCCGTAGGTAAGTAGCGGTAAGATGCAGCTGTTATATACCTTCCTCTTGAGGGATAGTGGTAGACTACCATTCATGATTTGATAATGCTTGCCGAATGAGCCCCATCCCATCCTTATTCTTCTAGTTATTTCACTCTCATGGTTCGGCTCCGCGGTTACTACCTGTCCTAAGTAGACGTACTCCTTTACAACTTCCAGTGTCTCGCTACCTATCGCAAAGCGCTGTTCTCTGCCAAGATTGTTCCGCATTACTTTAGTTTTATGCATATTAATTTTCAGACCTACTCTACTACTTTACGTATCCAGTTCAGTAATCATAAGATTTAATTCGTCTCCCGCGTTACTCATCAATGTATTACGGCATAAATAATGCTCATTATCTCAGTGCAAGGACAGCAACACATGATAAGCAAACATTGACTTTAATCTGGGCCAGTACACGTATGTCTGCAGAGATTAGTAACAGCGCAGCCTAGATATGAAAGGCAAGTTGACACCGGAGGATGTGGATGAGGCTGAGTGCATCCAGCAGACATTAAAAAAATCTTGACGGGAAATTTACCGCTGTCTCTAAAGCCGAATGTGTGACACCATTTAATTATGACGTATACAATGTACATGGCAGTTACGTGGAAGACGACAAATACTGTTGAAACGAAACTAAGGGGCAGCCATGGCATCCTGAAACGAAAAACTGAAGGAGTGTCATTTGCGGACGGGTACGGCAAGACACTCGATCAGAAAAGAAGCAGGGGTAGCTGAGGTCCTTGTCGACATTCAGAGAAACAGGTGGTAATGGAAGGGGGGGGGGGGTCACGTAATTCGTAGGACATGCAGCACGTAATTAATGAGAACTACAGGGTGAATACCTAGGGATGCGAACCGCACTAGAAGCTGGTGTAGAGCTGGGAGGGTTGAATAAATACGACATTTGCAGGAGCACAATGGAATCTGCTCGCGCAGGAAAGTGTACATTACAGATTATTAGCAGAGGCATTCATCCTTCGGTGATCGTAGAAAAGGATAATGATGCTGACGAGTGGACACTGCAAGGCATGTGCCCTTTACATTGGTGTCAGGCCGTCGGGATTCGGCACTAGAAATCATGCATGGAAATCTTGCCTTCGGACATCTTTACATTTAAATGCGTAAGATTTCTGTGCCTACACAACGAGGAAACTGTCCATCTGTCTCTGTGTCCCCGTGTCACGTAAGACGGTCAGAGCCATCAAAAAGTAAATGAATAAAAAATGCATTTTCATGGCGGGGCTGGCTTTGAACCCGAACCTTAGCGCTCCGGAGGCAATTAATGTAGCCACTGGACATGATACCGACGCTTGGAAAACGTGACAACATCTGACCAATATGGTTGCGTTGTACTCGCGGTATAAAAGAAACTTCGTGGTAGTCGAATAAAAACTCCATGTAGGACAGACTGTAAAGCCGACCGCCATGATTGCACACTTAAGGAAAATTGCAACATTGCTAGAGTCTGAGGCCGAGCACGTGATTTGGAGGTCGCGGGATGCGCTTACTATGCTGTTTTTCGAGATGCTGACGAGTGCTAAATAAAAAGAAGATGAAAGACGCTATGAGCATGAAAAAACGTTTTAGGAAAGGATAGAACCTACAATAAAACTGTACGCTTAGGCATCACTTAGACAGCTCTGAAAAAACATCCTGCATAGTTTTGGTATGTTTACTCATCTATTTACATACGAAATCGAAGACATCCCCCCCCCCCCCCCCCCCCGTAACCTTTACTCAAACCCAAAGTTCCGGCCGTACACTGAACGCCAGTTTCTGATCGACTGCATTAAATAACCTTGCCAAGCTGACTGCCTTACTAGCAGTTCAATACATCATTGAAGTATACGATGAGCTCGGGATTACCTTACCCATTATCAGGTTTTCCTGCAATATATTATCTGTCAACGGACGGTTTGATTGCTGTAGTGTTGCCACAACAGTTGCTACCGGGCAGTGGTTGAGTTTCCCCTGTGGTGAACAGGGACAGCACCTGAAAACGAACCGCCACAAGTAGTGTCCGCTCTAAGCACATCATACCCCGTTGGTAGTACATTGTTGTGCGAAAAGGTTCAACGTACAGTAAAGGTTCAACAAGTTATTTTTATGTCTGTCTTATACAGCGAGAGTCTTCTATAAGGGTGGTCCTACTTAACATAGTTCAATAGATCAAATCACACAGTGGAGTGCCCATTACAGTAAGCCGTCCAAGGCACAGGCAGCCCGACCTCGAGTTTTCTTTTTTAATGTAATAACGAAATGTGTGCAAATGACACGTCTGTGGCGGCTATTTTTTCAGTTTTTGTCTAGAATAGAGAGATTTTTGCTATTCGCCATCTTCAATATATATTCAGCTGCCTGTGAAACGATGTGCTTTGTGCATGTTTAATGCGCCTGTGTATATCGCTTCTCTACACAGAATAAACTTATTTGCGAGTGACGCCTTTTTCGGTTCTGTGCCCCTTTTAGAGCGGTCACACGATTTTTTTTTGTATACTAGTGAGCATACACCTAGTAACTCAGGAACAAGTATTAGTAGGCTGCACACTTTTCCGCTTTAGCTACAGCCATAAACTGTTGGTAATATGTTGAGAATGTCTGCCGTATGCCCAAAGCTACACTCCTATTTTCGGGGCTTTTTCATTTTTGTTTTTTACGCAAGCAGGCTCCCCTGTCAGTATTTGGCTTATGTACACGTCCGCTGCTACAGAGTCTGTGGTTCCGGTGTCTCTGAGCACCTGTAAATACGATTCGACAGAAACCTCAGACCCATCGCTTTCACATTTGTTCCAGCCACAGTGAAGCTACCCCACGCATGATGCTAGCAAAAAGTCTGATGTAATTCAGTGCACCACATCTTCGCTTTTGTAGCACTGCACAAACAGATATTCTTGATGACAGTTGTCGGTAAACGGGGGGAGGGTGGGGCTGGGGAGCACACAGCCTTTACTCCAACCCAGGAGCAACAGCAAGAATATACCAGGTGCAAATATTTACCACCTCAAGAGAAAACACTATGTGTAAATAAGTGTCGAAATTTAAATCACGCAATTTCTAAAACATTATGCCAGGGCGTGCGGCCAACCTAGCTTGGGCCACCCCAACCCTTCAAAAGGGAAGGTAATCTTTACCTAAGTACATGACACACAAGAGTTCGGTGTGATTCTATGGAAGAGACATTTTGTAAATAACTCCTTGATGAAGGGGGGCGTATTTAATTCAGTCAGTATGCTTCCTTGTGCCGTCCAATTCTCGCCAAAGAGACAAATCATGACTGCAAGCGCACCACATTATCCCTACCCCAGTACCACATTTAAAAAGTGCAACAGTGAACAGCTCTGAAGTAGAAGCAGTCTCTTCTATCTATTGCCCTGGTGCGAGCCATGACCATAATACTGCCCGTTAGCCCTCTCCATTAGCTCACCCACGTTTTAACAAAATAAGCTGCCGAAGCAGTCGGGAGTTTACCTGGTAGATGCGTTTATCAGCTGGTTTCACACCGACCACAACCACGGGTGAGAGCAGGTCAGGTGGTTGGTTGGTTGGTTGTTCGGTCCAGGAAGTAATGGCTCAACCCACTACGGGCGATCGGCCACGAAGCGTGAGGGCAGTAGGATTTGTGAGGGAAAACAAAAAGAAAAAAAAGACCTTCTAAAGAACGATAATTAGTATTAACGCAAAAATTTTAATAGTAATATTGGTTTCTTAATGCAATACTAATTAAAACTAGTAATAAATAATAGGAAAAGTAAGTAAATGCAGACAATTTAAATAAACGCATGGAATGATAACGTATATATCTCCTTATATTATTAACATGGCAGTCTTTGTGTTTCTTTTATGTAACTGAATACAGCATCGTATATGACCCTGTTGCAATGCTCCAGGGCCGACGCCCCCAGGGAGAGTAATGCTGATGTGGAAAGTTCAAGGCCAAGTTTTTCAATAGGTGGTTTCAGAAATCTTTGCCTGATATTTTCATGTCTGCGACAGTCTGTGAAGCAATGCTCTATTGTTTCTGCTTGATTACAATAACTGCATTGAGATATCAACCACTCCGCGATCTTCGTCTCTGTTGCCAGATGGCGTGCGTGCTGCCGAGCGCACTGAGCTATGCTCTCCGATATTGCGCGCAACCTGTCGGGTGCAATCTCGTCGGTCATAACTGGGCGAAGCCCAAATCGTCGAGTGCGCTCCTGAGATCTGTGCGATTCCCAGCGACGCCAGCGTATCTCATGAGTTGAGGAAACAAGGCAGGGGTGAGATGGAGGGTATGCTATAATTGTCCGTAGCTGCCTTGGTACATGGCGTGTCACTAAATTTGTGGTGCGAATGGTCACATGATGATCTAGCCTAAACGCCGACAAAACTTCAAAAAAAAAAAACCTTTTCAGGGTGCCTTTAACGGATGCTGCCGGCAGGTTCTCCGCCACCTCATTTCATGTCAACCCAGACCTGGTACCGAAACTAGACGGAGAAGCCGCACATGACTGGGCTTATAAGTGTAATGTTCAGCTCAGCGACTGTGGTACTTATAAAGCTGCGCAGACAGATAAGGAATCGGTTAATGTAACTGCTGAAGAGATATGTGTTGGGAGTTTCGGCAAGGCGTCAATAATTGCGAATAATTCTGCCTGGAATATTGGTGTGCAGTCGGGCAAGAGAAGAGAAAATGACCAATTTAAGGCTGCCGAATAAATTCCCAGTCCTGCCTTTTGGTACGTTACAGATGCATATGTGGCTATTACTTAATTACTTAACTTAAATGCTTAACTTAACTTAAATATTACTTAACTGAACTGTTAAGGTGATCTTTTAATATCGTTTAAATATCTAATAGGCAATAGCTTAGCACTTTTCCTGAAATATATCATCACGTTATATTACTGCTCTGTGATCGAGCGTATTTGGGGTGATGATGTCACGAAATGACACTTTTAATGGCTCTAGAAGCTTTTGTACAAAAAGTATTTGAGTGTGATCTAGTCAAGACCACTCACATTAAAAAAATGTTCTGCATATCCCACGTACCTTGGGAATCAATATTATGCCAAGCATGCGGAGGAAATTTGACTGTGTTCTAGTGTTTTTATTGAGCGAAGCATTACGAAATGACGCTAAAGATATGTACAGATGTCGTACGCACAGACATATGTTGAACAGACACAAATGTTTTATATAACCCGTTGTTTACAGCTGCGTAAGGATTCGAACAGCAACGACGGGTAGTAGCAACACCAGAAGCGGTAAGCTGCTGTATAACGCTTGTGGATGCGAGGATGGTAGCTACCTGGAACACCTTATATCATGATGAAATTTCATTCTTGTGTAAATCAATGTTTAGCCTTTGGCGCTAAAGAAGCTGATGGCATGCTTGTTTCATGATCGATTTGTAGTTGAACAGCATATTTGAAGTTTTTCAGTCTGCACCATAAGTAGGCAAAAAATTGGTGCTCAGTCAGACTCACTCAAGAAATATAATTTTCTCTTAGGGCTCATTCAGACTCAGACTCACCAGGGTTTCTTCAACCGGGCTCACTCGAACTCAGACTCATAAAATTTTGTCAACCGGACTCAAACTCACCGACATATTGCTCATCCGGGCTCACACAGACTCAGAATAACGGCTTGAAAGCACTCTGAGTGAGCATGAGTGAGTCGACTGATCAGTCTTTTAGCGTAAGATTAGCTTTTTTCGACCGTTGTTTCAACGTCCTTTAACACCAATATCTCACATAATTGGTGCTATACCATATGTCTTTTGATCTTGTAGCTTCAAATAGCAGTCATGAGTGGCTTCAATCTACTAAAGACATTTTTATGAAACAAGCAACTCACACGATATACTTTTCTTAAGTCATTCTCGGTTGCGGCCACTCCACCTGTCCCCACCCCCATCCCCCCATTCCTATCACTTGCCTCTGATCAACACATATTTAGGTGGTGCATGAATGCTAGTCCATTAAAATATGTGTGAATATATTTTGGCACATACATAATCCGATATAACGGTGATAGGATGCTGGAGATGAGTATATAATTCCAAAAGTCAGCAATAAAAGCTGAATCTCACTCTGTCTCACTCAAGAAATACATTTGGCGCTTTCGACTCACTCTGACTCAGACTCGGCAATATTTTACCCAAGCAGACTCACTCAGAATCAGATTCAATCGGATTTTCTGAAACCGCACTTACTCAGACTCAAACACATCAAACTATTACTAAGCCGGACTCATATAGCCCAGACTCACAACCCCATCAGGGTCTCAGTGAGTCTGTGTGAGTCGACTCATGAGTGAGTTTGCCGACCCATAGTCTCCACATAAGCCTAGGACACACCATAGTGGGACACTTTGGAACAGTTTATAGAACATCGAATCCCACAATTTAAACGCACTTATTAGTGTACTAGATTAGGGGTTGTCAAGCATCTTGGTCCCAGAAACCTGCTAAGCTCAATCAAGCGCCAAGAAACATCCCCCCCCTCCCCCGCTTTTACGCAAGAATATGCCATTCGGTTCACGCTACATTCACGTGCAATAAATTGAAAAACAAGGGTATATAAAATGTTTATTCACTGACATGCAAATGAACTCGCTTTCATGGCACCAACAAATAGATGCGAGGCTCAGTAGCAGTCAGAACCAGCCGCATGTCGGCTAATGGATTCAGTCGATTACTGTGCTTATTTTTCAGATAGGCTAGTGTCCAGAATGTTTGCTTACAAACCGGAGAAATGCGCATGAGGGTAATACAGGGCCTCCGAGATTCAAGTCCAATAGCTTAACTGCACGACCCGTTTTCGCAGTGTGGCTTGCTACAAGCTGCTGACGCGATTTATTGTGCAACTCGCGAGTTTCTGTTATGCACAGATATGTGCTTATTGACACTCGGGCGTAAGAAATAGAGGTTCCTTAAGTTCTGCGGAACCGACATTAAGAAACCATAGTTTCTAATATTGCAACAACAGAAATGCGATTGCCACTATCGGCAATTCAAGAGCTAGTTAGAAAGTCCCCGCAAACTATCAATTCGAGGTAAGAACCTTCCCAACTGACGCCAGATCGCAGGTGACGCAGTGCAACCTGCATGAGCGGCGGGAGCTTTTGCCCTTCACAGCTGTAGTGGCCTAGTGAAAAGCACTGTACACCTCAGAGAGTTGGTAGTCACGCGGCGGAAAATCTGTAGTACATAATCAGTGAGACGTCCAAGGTGCAATTAGCGCTAATGTACTTGTCTGCTTCGTAGGCCACTAGAGCGATGCTCAGCACAATTTATATTCCTAGCATCTGCAATTTTAAAGGCTGATCAACACCCATTCGAAAAAGTTTTTCCTACAGAACACACAAATGCACACACATCTCTTATTTCCGGAGTCGAATTTTGCACGACCATGACAGCAATGACAGCAAAGTGTTCAGCATCGTGAAACTACTCTTTGCCAAGAGGTTGACTTAGTTACACTCAGTGCCGGCGAAGGCTGTTGTATATAAATTACCTGCGGTAGAGATGGCGGCAAGAGGAAACAGTGCTATGGCAAGGGCAGTCTAACTGTACTCATGTGCATAAAGGTGTACTTTTGTTGCGTTTTGCTCCTCAACTGCCGTTTCGCTTTCTTACCAGTTTGTTTATATTGCGTCGCGCCAGTAAACGTAGGCGCTGTTTCACTAGACGAATTTTCTTCAGTGTTTTCGACTTTGCTATCTTTGTCGGCTCACAATGCCTCGCTGCATAATAGTGCTTTCCAGTCCTCGCTAACTGTTGGCAAACACTGTGCAAGTATTGCAAATGAGTTCTGCGGAAGCCCGCAAGGTGGCGGAAGGGTTAAGAAAGGGAAAATAAGCTTTTTGTGCAACCTTGACACTGTGATACCCCTGTCACACAGCACGCAGAAACTCTTTTACGCAAGCGGTGTTTCAAAAAGCTTAAATACTTTTAGTGAAGACACGTTGGCTCACAGACACACGGTACCGACGAAATATTTTCAGTGTTCTCTTCCGAATGCACCTACAAAAACGTGGTGCTTCCTTTGAATAGAGAACCAGTCAAAATAAAATTATGCATCTTCATCCATTAAGCCCAAGTGTGCGTCTCCGACCATTGTAGCTGCCTCTTCTTGCGTGCACCCAGGACCGCTCAGTCACCGGCGTTGGCCGTGCAGTTACGATGCCGCACTTCTTTAGTGCATGCGTGCGACACGCTGAGCGTCCCCATGTTGCCCATGAGATATGCCCAATCCGCTCGATTTCTTAGGAGAGTGCACGTGAAAATAAGCTTTAAGGCGTTCATTACGCCTTCTACGAGAACTCAAATTTATTGCTATAAAGAGCCCAGGTAAGAGAGCGATGAAGATTTCCCCATTTTATCCATCAGTTCATAATTGCTGGTGCGCACTGGATCCGAGGCTACTGTTTTATGGCTGTGGAACAGATAGACAATTTTCGTTTCCAGAAACGACCACTTCTGAAGATGAGATCACTCTCTGTAACTTCATCGGATGAAGTCTTATTGCCGAAAAGACTTTATGAAGTGCTCGTGTGAAAGGGGTATCAGTAAGTGTTGACTATTTTAGGCTACTGTTGGCAACAATTAGCTAATTTTATTTAACTATGATTATTTAACTATGGCGTGTTTTAGCTTAATGTGATGCCTTGTGGAAACACCACCAGATGATCGTCATGGAATTTACGACACACAAAATTAAGAACTGGTTATCACACCTGGCTTCCTTGGCTCCACTGCTTTGCAACGCTGCTTATAAGATACGCACGTCAGAGTGCCGTGGCCTGTGCCTGTTCTCGAGAGCATCCCCTTCTTCGATTGAACGCGAGTTCCGGCGTTACATCGGACCTCAGCTAGCCTTCAGGTACTACAGTGCAGTTGGTGGCAGTAGCGCCGCACTATGCCCTCACCTACGCAATTTGCTACACAAGCCAAACTTGCAGCATCTCCATTTCCGCGCAGACTATCTTACATAAGATTGATTGCCACAGTGCATATGATCTACCAAGATGTATTTCTTTGGTGAAATGCTACACAATAAGTACTCCACAACACAAATGTGAGCCATGAAGCAGTGTATTGCAGTGTGTTCATCTTCATTTCGAATACCTCTGTTATTAAAACAATCCAGCTCAATGCCAAAGGGCTTACTAACACAACAATTAAAGCCACATGAACAGCAGCTTAATCATGGGTACGCAGATTATCCCGCGCCTTTCAGTGCCGCTCTAAAGTGCTTCAGGACGGTGAACGGAGGTTCAGTGCAGTTGTTGTTGGGGCCCTCGTTGTGCACATTATAGAGGAGCCACGCAGTGTCTTCACGCAACCCTCCGAAGTCAGTTACGGCCTTGAGGAACTGCGCATGATGAAATGGTATTCCAGGTATTATTCCACTGCCCATACAAAAGGAATGTCTCAGCACGACTGCTTACGGACGTAGAAGCTAACAGGCACGCACAATGTACGCTAAATTGCTACATATTTTTCTATATTATTTAATTATAGCTTTTACGTAGGCATACACCAAACGACCTGAAGGAAGAGATGCATAAATGAACATTGGCTAGGACATATGACGGAACCGCGCACGTTTTACTAGGCATGATCAAAACGAGCAATACAACATTCCGAGCTCTAATATCAAACACTTTCTACACTGCACTATCTATAGCGTCCAGGCTGAAGTAAATGACGGTGGAGGCGTAGAGAACGCTGAGGCGTAAAGTGCTGCCGATGTTTTGCATGCTTCCTTCACCATTAAGTAAGTGCATTTTCAAAATACCAGCAGCCTTTGCTAATAATATATCCTGCATCATGATTGGCTCTCTTAAGAAACTTGTTACAGTAAGACGTTTTTGTGGATTCGAGAGCAGTTTGCGCCGCGAGGCGCAGCAATGAACGCGATAGCAACAAACTGGAGTGCTATGCGAAATTAGGCTGTCGGAAAATTGTTTTAGCATTCCATTTGGTGTAATTAACGGAAGCGCTGCAAGGGGGGCTGAAAAACTGAAATATTTCAAGGCAGGTTGCACCTTTGAAATTTTCAATTTTGCACATATATATAGAGACACGCACAGAAAAGAACCATGCACGAACATGCAAACTACGCCCGAACGCACGCCCGAAGATACATCGACAACTGAACCCCCCTGCCCCTCCCCTCCCCTCCCCCCCCCCCAAAAAAAAAAGTTATGGTAGCCTGGTACCAACGGTGCCAAGCCTGAAAGGAAGAGCGCAGCTGCATAGCCTTCCTTGTTTCTCTTCATTTTCTTCTTTCTTTCGTCTCTTTCTTTTTTTCTATCTGTTTCTTATGTCTCTTTCTCTGTATCTGTTCCCTTCTTCTTCTTTCTCTATTTATTTCTCTTTGATATCTTTCTCCTTCCTCGTGTTTCTTTCTATCTATCTGTTTCTTTTTCTTGCAATAATTTCGGTCTCCATTTATTGCTTCCTCTTCCTATCTCTTTCTCCTTCTCTGAGCTTCTTGTCCCTCTTTTTTGTTTTAATTTCTCCTTCTTTCCCTTTCTTTCTATCCAGTTTTTTATCTGTCTTTGAAGTCACTTTTCCAGTTTTTTTTTTGTCATGTCTTTCTAGCTTTCTATGCCTTTAGTCCCTTCATTTCTCTCTATTTTTCTCATTCTCGTTCTACTAATCGCTTTATTTTTCGCTCGTTTTTCTTTCTCTTTCTTCCTATCGCTCTCTATCACGTGTTTCGCGCGCTCCTCGCCCGCGGCAACGGGATGCCCTCCCGCCTTCGCGTGCACCATGAGAAGCAATGGCCCTTTCCGTAGTGCACTATGCTCCCCCCTCTCTGCACCCTTCAGGCCCCACAGTGGTGAGCGATCAACCGGGATCATCGGCGAGTGATCAGAATGTGCCAAGGCATCCCTCGTCATACTCGTGTGGCCGAGACTCTGGCAGAAACTCGCGTGTGGCCTGCGTCGCTTACAGCGGATTTGCGCGCCCTGGGTCATATGGAGCGCCGCCATCGCGCACCCGGCGCCGGTCCTCTACTCGCCCGACCTCGTGCTGTCCTAAACGCTCAAGTAGGTCGAATCATCAACCTATACGACAGGCTCGTTGTCGACGAAGCTGCCCCGTGTGCTCGCTGGCCCCCCTCCACACCGGCGAGCGCCCCTCCGTGTTTTCTTCGAACTGCCGGGCATACGTTCAAAGCGCAACTCACCTCAAAGTGCCATCGCTCAGGAGGCAGCGGCGAGGATGCACGAGGACCTAGCTGGCAGAACACAAGTCTCCTCTGATGGCTCTGCTACAAGACCATTCAGCGGCGGCCGCCTGCGTTGCCCCTGAGCTTGACAAAGCCCTCCAGTACCGCCTCAGTCTCTGTGCCTCGTCGACTACCGCGGAACTCGTGGGATTGCTGCTGGCTGCCGACCTCCTTAGTGAGTCACCTACAATCAAGAGCGCTGCAGTTTACTACGACTCTAGGTGAGCTCTGCGACAGCTCATGAAAGAGGAAGGCGGCGCGCCAATTCACAGCCTGCGGTCGGTTCAGGAGCACGGCTGCGATGTTGTTCTGCAGCGGCTTCCCTCCCATGTTTGCATTGCGGGGAATGAGGCTGCCGACGATCTGGCTAAGCAGGCGCATTCTCCAGCGATCCCACTGACACCATACGCCAACTCTTTCGATTCCGCGCACTGTAATTTTTACCGAGAACTGTAGCATGACCACCCAGACGAGCGGGTCGAGGATGGACGCCCCCTCCTCTACTTCCCATGACTGGTTTCTCCCGGCGAGAGCGCGCCCTCCTCTTTTCCCTGCGGACGGGATCGGCATGGACGGCGGAACGAAAACAGCGGCTGCGGGGAGCTCCTTCGTCAGCTTGCGTCGACTGCGGCGCCGTTGAAACACTCTTTCGCCTTTTATGCGAGTGCCCCACATTTGACTGTGCAAGGAAGCAGCTCGCAACCCGCTACCGTCTTCTCGGCCTGCCATGCGAGACCCTCGAGGACATCCTCTTTTCCACCGGCTGCAGCGATCGTTGCTGTAATGCCGTTCTCTCCTTCATCGACGCTGCCGGCCTCGACGAGCGTCTTTAAAAGCAACACGCCACGTAGACTAACGCGCTCCTCTTCCCACCTTCCCGCAAGCCCTCATTTTCTCTTTCCTTCCCTCTTTCTCCTTTTCATCCCCTTTCCCCGTGTGTGTACTGGTTGAGGTGTGCTCTTGGAGAGACAGTTATCGTGCACACCAAACCCCCCTTCCTATTTCTCAAAAGAATTGCCTATATATGACGTGCTCCACTTCGCCGAGCAGAGTTTTCGTTTAACACAGGGAAGTTTTTTTGGATCGGTATGCGCCACGGGAATTGGACAAGCCCGGATAGTGGGGCTTGTCCAATTCCCGTGGCGCATACACCACCCGACTTTTGTGCGACGAACTACAAGGCACCGATAGACTAAACATCTTTGGCGTTAAAAAAAAATGTGGCTATGCTCCTGATGAGGCAGCACGTAAACAGGTATTACCCGCCCGCTGATTCCTGTTAATGTGGAGCGTGGGACCGTAACCGGGAGACAAATTTCGCGGTTGCTGCCGCTGTGACGCAGTCCACCCTCCGGAATCCCGCCAATGAATATTTCGTTCGAGGAAAGGCTGCACGCGCATTTCCTCTTTGTTTGATCCGCAGTCATCTCTGTCTTCGCTCGCTGTCCCTGCAACTTGGAACTTAGGACACTTGGGCTGATGTTGTCGATCTGGACTTTCTACCGAGGTCTACGACGATACTAAGAGCGGCGGTAACCGCAATATTGCGCATCTTGAGTTGATTCATAGCGATACAGCGAGGACAGAAGTAAAGAAGGGCGACGTACAGCGCTGCACATCGCACTTCGCATATATTACACACCGAGTGTCCACATATTATTATTGCAATAAATATTTGCAAAAAATACACGTGATACTCGTCTTCTCACCGTCGTACCAGCTCGCCCAACAATTCACATTATCTGGACTCGTAAAAAGACAAAGTGCCGATAAGTATGCGAGGTCGCTCGTAATGTCGTCAATGCAGTAGGCTACGAAGTACCCTTATCTTGAGTCAAGAAGTGGTGGTCAGACGGGCAGTTGCGAAAATGGGTGATAATGGCAAAACGAGCTGCCTCATGAGCTTGTGACAATCTACGGAGGTTACTTGATTTGGCGCTGCAATGAGCATCAGTGTCGGCCTCACATTGGCAAGAAAAGGCTTGTTGGAAAACCCGCCGATAATAACAACACCGAAGCGTAATCGCGAGTTGGGCTAGCTGGTGGCTGCTCATCGACGAGTTGGATGTGGATGTTAGTTGTGAGTTCAGCGCTGGTTCCATTTCTTCTTTCAGTCCAGTCCTTGTTGCGCTGTTAGTTTTTCTGTGATTATGATTACAATAATTTCGGGTAACAAGTGCGCTTCCCCTTACGGAATCCACACCTGGCGCGACCTCCGGCTAAACATAATCAGGGTTATCTAGCGACGGGAGAAGTGAGGGTGAACTAGAACATGAGCAGCGTGTCCGAAGAATGCGTGTCTTTCATATATAATCTCGTTTCCTTTCTTTTTTTAAAGCTGTCTTGTATGTTGTGATTTATTATATGAATTGTTATTGCGCTTATATGCTTTCTTCCGTTAGACCCCCCTACTAGCCTATGGCTATGGGTCTAATCAGTGTTGCGAATTTTCATTAATTGTATAAAAAACAACGTCATTAAAGTCAAAGTCAAAGAACACGCAAGAGCTCCATCCTTGGCCAGTACACTCCTCCGCATAATTGCGCGGTGCGTGCCTCTTTTTTACCTTCTTTTACTGTCTTTCCGATCTCTGTAATTCAATCTTCGCTGCGCTCTGTGCTTTTACTGTTTCATCCTCTGCGGTGGTAATTGCTAGCACGGTTACTGGTGACGACGTCCAACGCACAAAACGGCTCTTGAGGTCAGCGCTTAACAGGCAATGCGACTTTTTTTGTCTAACGACAGGTCATATGCCACATCACGGTTAGATATTTTCCTTTTACATTTCCCGTTACTTCGGTGTGAGAACTAAAACGACGCATGGAGTGAAAGCCATTATTCTTCTAGAACACGTACGCACGTGTCACGAAGTCTTTCCAGGTCTTGCTGTTTCGTTTTTTTTTTGTTCACCTTAGCAAACATAGCGCACTTAAGTCCGAGAGGGTTCATGAATTCCCCTATGTGAAATGCCCTCACAGCTCTGCAGGCTGTTAACTGTTCTCTCATATATACAGCACCATGAATCTACAAAAACATCTCCAATAGCCTCAGCACAAAAATGTGCCCGCTAAGGAGCTCTATTGGTCCGGTAATAGAATATTGTTTGTGTCTGCTTTCCGAAGCTTCGGGTATTTAATTGTCTCCTCGTTAGCTATTTCACCAGTCATGTCTCCACAACCGCCAGAGTCACCCCCTCTATTATGGTTGTCTTTAATACCTGTCCCGCGACTTCATGCTTAATTACGTGAACAGGTGTCACCTGACAGTAGAAAGGTAACGAGAGAACATTGAGTCAATCTGCCATATTTTACAGCGCGAGAAGACACCACAGAAAGGAAGGCACACAAGGCACACGGAGCGCTGACTGACAACTGATATTTTATTGAAACCAGCGAGTCTTTTTGTACCGCTGGTGGCAAGGAGAAACGTGCAAGAAACATGCGCAGATTGAACATTAGTGCCGGCAGAACACAGACATGCGTCAAATTTCACAGTCAAGATATTTGATTTCTTTTTGGGATAATGCTACTGAGGGTGCGCTTATACACATATCTTGCAACTTTGCTATTACATGTGCTTCCTGTATTTCTCTTGTTAGAGCATCACGATGCTTGCCTATCACATTGCAATCTCTGTACATCGGTTCACAAGGTTCGCTGTGATTTTCCTCAGATCGACAATCTCTGCAGTGTTTGGCCACATGACCACAAGTAGCTACGCGTGCGACATTGTCATGGTGCTCTTTCAGTCTTTGGTTTATGCATCGTCCGGTTTGTCCCACGTACTGTTTTCCACACGACAACGGCAAGGAATAAATTACACCTTTCTTGCACTCGACAAACTGCTTGACATGTCTGACTGAACATCTATGTGATTCACCATTCCTACGGTTAACCTTTTTGCACATGCCAGCCAATTTTTTTGGGAGCCGAGAAGACGACTTCCACACCCGCACGCTGTATTTAATAAGCGCCCTGATATTCATGTCGCAGGAATTAAGAATAAGGCAAAAAGGCTAGCGAAAAAGTTGAACTTGAACAAGCTGGGGAGTATCATTGAGAGCAGTAACAAGGGTAGCCTAGAAATGTTTTTCACTGTGAAAACCCACAAGCCCAACTGGCCATTTCGTGCAATAGTTTCTGTGACAGGGACTTGGCAGAAACATGTTGCTAAGTATATCCAACAAAAACTAAGTGTTTTGCCAATTGATGATCCATTTAGAATAAGAAATTCAGAAGAAGTAATCGCGTCAGACATGTCAAGCAGTTTGTCGAGTGCAAGAAAGGTGTAATTTATTCCTTGCCGTTGTCGTGTGGAAAACAGTACGTGGGACAAACCGGACGATGCATAAACCAAAGACTGAAAGAGCACCATGACAATGTCGCACGCGTAGCTACTTGTGGTCATGTGGCCAAACAATGCAGAGATTGTCGATCTGAGGAAAATCACAGCGAACCTTGTGAACCGATGTACAAAGATTGTAATGTGATAGGCAAGCATCGTGATGCTCTAACAAGAGAAATACAGGAAGCACATGTAATAGCAAAGTTGCAAGATATGTGTATAAGCGCACCCTCAGTAGCATTATCCCAAAAAGAAATCAAATATCTTGACTGTGAAATTTGACGCATGTCTGTGTTCTGCCGGCACTAATGTTCAATCTGCGCATGTTTCTTGCACGTTTCTCCTTGCCACCAGCGGTACAAAAAGACTCGCTGGTTTCAATAAAATATCAGTTGTCAGTCAGCGCTCCGTGTCTCTTGTGTGCCTTCCTTTCTGTGGTGTCTTCTCGCGCTGTAAAATATGGAAGCTAAAAACCAACTCGCCCAACATATCGCCTTGAGTCAATCTGCCCGCTATGTGATTTCGCCCAGGGAGTACCTGGCGCGCCATTGTTCTCGGTATGCGTCGACGCTTTTCTTCGCACTGAGCACAGTTCTTCGCAGCACAATAATTCGCACAAATTTCTACTACATTTTTTTTTCATCTCGTACACGGCCAGACAGAAAAGAGTTCAAGTTAATATACTGACCTTTGTAGCCAAGGAGTCATTGTACTCGCTCAATGTAAGGACTTTCGACGCATTGGAGAAAACGCCGTACGCGTATACAGGATCACCGAGGTAGTTCTGGGGGCCGCCAGTGAAATCAGTATGCTTGCAGAGCTGGGAGGAAGAGTACACTTGTATATATAGAAATAAAAAATTGCTTTAAAAACATTAAATGTGAGCGCAATCCTTGACTGAGGTGCGTGATACCGGCACTCGCACGCCGGCATTCATGTGGCCTGGTGGATCCCTAGGTTAACTTGTGTTTCGCGTCCCTGCCGGAGCGGATATCAGAAGCCATGCAGAAAGACACGCGTGGTTGAGATCTACTCCGACAGGCGTCGCAACAATCCTAGGTGGCCAGAAGAAAGCTGTCTTTTCTTTCACTCTACTCATTTAGCTAAGTTGCATAATTATCCTGACATTCATTTATCGATACGATACGTAAACCTATTTGATGATACCAGATCTCTCCCAGATTTCTCTTAACTTGACTCAAAACCGCCATTTAGCACCAGTTTCTTTTTTAAAAGCACCTACTTTTATAAAGAAGAAATATATGGTTGTGGTTCAAGTTTAGAGTTATATTGGGTAGATATGATACCGAGGCATGCCTTTACTTCAGATAAGGGCCAAATAACTGTCAGGATAAGTAATTTAAATACTTGAGTACATTGAAAAAGTTTGAGCATCTGAGATTGTCGCGGCACCTGGGAGCGCACATCTGAACCACACGCTTGTTCCTACGTGGCCTCTGAGATGGACTTCGATAGTGCGCGAAGCACAAATTTAAAACAAGGAATATAGCAGGGCAGACGAACGTCGACATGGGAGTGCGAGACACCCAAATGAAGGATTCGAGTCACCTCCATTCTTTTATTGCACATGGCGCAAAAAGTGAATACAGATGATTGAAAAAGGTACCCACCGCTTCTTGTCCAGTCTTCGTTACGGATAAGCACGGCTGGAAGACGCTATCCTTGAGCGATGTCGGTTGCACCACCATGACGTACCTTAATGCGGACAGCTCGAAGGAGAGGCCAGTGATTACCGACGAATTTGATAAAATTGTGCTCGCTGCCACAGCAAACCAGTGAGATTCCTGAAAGTAGCCATAAAACGATACGTAGACAACGGTTACCGTGACACGTCGGTAGAGTGCACAGGGACACTCGCATACATCCTGGCAGATACACTGATGCTTTGAATATGGAGCTGTGCCGATGATGAAGTGAGGTAAAGTGCGTACACGCAACCACGCGAAAAGAGAATCGGTGAAAGCAGGCTGCGAACTACTGACACGCGGAATTGTTTTTACAGCGAAGCTGCGTAGGTTCTGCCGGATTGCATCAGAGTACAAAAGATGCCTCGAACAATGATTTTCGTCGCCCTTTGCTATCTTCGCATAACCCTTTCGTCAAAGGTTCTCTCTCCTTTAGCCATCTTGCCACCGCTAATGCCTCTTTCGCAACTGTCGCGATACTCGGCGTTGGTACTTTCCACCAATCCTTGTGACCCAATGGCTCACGACGTAGAGGTCGCGCTAGCACTGTTATCACTGCTAGTCCTTTTGTCTCACTGTGGGCTCGACGCGTGGCGTTCACTCGCAGGAAGTGCAGTGGGAATCGGAGGGGCCGCCAACGCACACAGAAGCACTAATGAAAGCCAAAATGACGTTCAGCTGCCCTGTTTGCCTCTTTAAAGAGGTCGAAGCGAAATGAATTCTGCTGTTCTAGAAAGATCAGTTGGTGGGTTAGTTGTTACGTGTCTCGATGTATAGTAAATATGTGCAACGCAGAGAAACGAAGACAAGGGAACACACATAAACGACATAGACGGGTTGGTCTATGTCGTTTATGTGTTTTCGCTTGTCTTCCTGTCTTAGCCCTGCACATAATTAGAATTTTTCTGTTGGTTGTGGCAGTCTGCCACTTGCTAACACTCAGCGTTCTGGCTTGGCGCAAGCCACGTCACAATGTTTGATAATCTTTCATACTCATTCTGAACGTTCTGCCAACATTGTGTGCCCTACGCGACCAGCTAATTGTTGAGACTGCGCGAGCCTCTGAGGTAAGGCTACAATGTAAGCTGCTACGTATATAAGTGCCGACGCACTCACCGGCTGATCATACAACCGCACACCGTAGCCTATGGTAGGTGCTGCAGCTGTATATTGAGGGTCACTTCTGTTGCTGGGCAGAAGTTCGCCCAATAAACAACACTACCTCAAGCTGTTTGAACTTTCTGTATTCCACTGTCACGACACTGTCAGCGGAAAGAGCGTACTATGGTAGAAAAGAATGTAGCTACGAAGCCTACGTATGTATGCTTGTGCATCAAAATACCACCATTAAATAAGGCACAGGCGCGGATGCACGCGAGAGAAAGCTCTTCAGGCATCTTAATTACCATAAAAAGTTCATTTCTTCTTTACGAGAGGTCATCGACCACTGGCCTACGCATGTGGTTCCAGTAAAATCGATATGCCAAGCCTCAATTACCAGGTGCGTTTCTTTGTTTGTGTGCCTATAAAAACAGTGCAGTCATCACATTTAGACGCGCAATAGGAATGTTGATATTGTAACGTAACATTGTGCAGCAATCTTCTGATAACCGACACTTTATGCACCATACATCTGTCAATATTTCAGTGGCCAGACTTTCTACGCTTTGTTAAAGAGAGAGCAGCACAAAAATAAACTAAAAAATTGAAGGACACTTTGTAAATTCCAAAGTGTGTTTGGAGAGCGCCTGTGCCAATTGAGACGGGATCGGTGAGAATAAAACGCGATGCGTGCGTCTTATTTCTTGCGTGAGTGGGCACGCTGGGCCCAGCGACGCTAGGCAAGCAAAGCGCGAGTGCTGTAGAGTCCGACGCGAGGCCCGACCGACGTGACCGGCGTCCGTTGGCACACCCTGGCGGCCACCTGGCACCGCGCCATGGCACAGACGGAGGGACGTGAGCATGAGACATTAAAAGTTTTCGCCTTAATAAGCTACACCTGTGCAGAAGTTGTAAATACACTGGCGTGCTTTACGAAGCACAAGTCTGTCTTTTTCTTTATGTTTTAGCTGCCTGTTCTGCCCACCATGTGAGCTTAGCAGGTGAGAGTTGACGCTGCCGAGCTTGCCCGCGCGTGTGTGGCAAGAGTCCTTCCACAGCCCTTACTGGCGCTTCACGCAGCGCCATCAAAATATGGCGCACCTTAAATGTCAAAGCTCGCCAAGCCCAATCAGGCAATGTTTATTTTCTTTCACTTTTACACGCCGTGCATAATTTCCAACACCCTCCGCCCCAACAAGTTAGCTTGGTACTTGAAGTGTTTTGGCCTTGTAACCCCGGTCCTCTTGGCTAAACAGATCCATTGTGCTCTAAGGTGTATGAAAGTATTCGCCTGTACTTTCAAAATCTTTCGCATGTCGGAGAATGTTATCCTCAATTTGCCATAGCGTATAATGAGTTCAAAGACACCAAAACATAATGTATTTCAAGCTGCTGTGTCGTTACTGAAGTGTACAGTTCTAAAGTCTATCACGTAATCATTCTGCCTCCATTTACAAAAGTTAGCCTATGTTGCTGTTCCCTTCAAAGGTGAGTGTGTCTGCGTGATCCCTTCACGTCACAGGAACCCCACAGTGAAGTATTGTGAGTTGTCCAAATGCTGAAATGTGAGCAGATGTGTCAACATACAACATTCCAGCTTTAGAAGTTGGTGGATTCAGTTTTCATCGATGGCAACTTGCTTAGTGGTACACTATAATTAGTTTTAATTGGCTCCATATTCACTACCCTACAGTTAAAATACAAAGTGCGCTCCCTATGCATTTTATCAATTCATTATCTGTCCACTTCATTATAAGTTGCCATAGGTAAATAAAACTCACCAGTACGGTATTGCCTTCGTCATCGATTTTGATTGAGTTGGGTGGTACGGCGTTGCAGAATCCCTTGTAACCTAACCACCCGGTCGAAGTGATGGTGATGACGATGTCTGCCATGAAAGTGCTGCGAAAAGAGATGGATGAACATGAATACAAAACTTCATTTCAGACTCAACCTCTGAACTCTCAATATACAAGCAAAACTGAGTAAAAAAGTCCACGCATCTCCACGAAGTCAATCATGAAGAGTGTGCGAAGCTATGGGTATCGCATCGGTGAGTAACTGTACGTTATCCGAGCGACGTAAATTGAGTGACGCGAAGTGTATATAGAAATGCAAATTTATTTCGCCTTCCAGTCGTCTTAGGCAATTCACGGATGATTGTGAAAATTGCAGGAGTGGAGGATATCCCTCAAAAATGAATGAAAGAACCAGCCATCTTACCGGTGGCAAGATACCATTTTACATAGGGTAATTTGCTGGCACATATAGGGCTCGACGTGTGACTTTGTATTACAGGTTAGATTTAAAAGCCTCAACGTCTAGGCGCATTTTAGTACAGATCAATACATCAATACTGTTCTCGATAGGATATATTTTCGCCAGGAACAGCGATGTCTTACCTTATAGTTAGCCTACGTCTGCGGTGAAGTCTATTGTAACACCTTTTTTATGTATCAGATATGTTTTGGCTATAGCAACGGTTCTGTACCGTGACCAAAACGGAATACAAGGCTAGGTCATAAGGAGCTTCCCCCCTAAAACAGCCAGTTACGCAGCTACCCTCGCCTCAACCCAAACTTCACTTCCAAAATTAAAGGGCAAGAAAAGGCGTTGCTACGAAGTAATCAGTTGCAAACTCTTCTTCGGTCCTTCTCGACTAGAGGCGTATGCTCAGCTGTAGAACAAGCCTTGCCGTATCCGTTCATCCTGAAATCGATGTGCCGCTATGGCGAACATGTGATGAGTTTCAACAGGTAGAAAGTCTACTGACAGTGATGCTTTCAGCGCTTACGAGGCGTACGTAGCGTTCAGCACATGCGAACGCAACGTTTCCAGGAGAATCACTTCACGTTTCGTCGTAGGTGTGTCACATGTCAGGACGCCCACTTCAGAATATATTCAGTCATCCTCGTTTCAAGATTTTATCGGGCTAATTCAGCGACGAGGGCTGCAAGGCCATGAGAGTTTAACTGATACCACAACGTTTTGCTGGAACTTTAGCTTGCTTAGCAAATCACTCTTCTATATTCAAATCCGAATCAAGATGGTAGCCGGCAGATGAACTTAGTTCATGTCACTCCCATTTTCATTCTAGATACATCCACTCATCGGTTCCTCTTTCCGCTACTGTTCATTTATACGCATTTTCCACACAAAGACAGGCAAGCATCCTCTTGAACCGACTCACTCACATCCATTCAGACCCGAACCGATCCTTCAGTCTCACTCCGAGTGAGTCAGGCAGAGCACAATATGGGTGTTTATGAATACGAATCACCACCGTTAAGCGGGCCTAGGATTAGTCCAAGAGAGTAAAAGCCCGACCGAGCTGACAGTTCGTGCTTGCGAGTGCTATTGAGCCTGACACAGGAAAAATGGGTGACGTTGATAGGGAGTACGTCCGATTGAGTAGTATTTTCGTGAGCCTGAGTAAGAGTGATCGCGAAGCAAAAGCTATAAACATTGAGTGGATCTGATCGAGTTCCATTTATTTTTATGAACCCTTGCCCACAGGGCGCCTTCCATTTCACCATATGAGACACCTCCGACTGACAGCGTCAGTTACGCCATCTATGGGTGTATCTGGTAACCGGTATAGGGGGGTTTATTGAAGAAAACCAAGTGCCTGACTCGATACTCTCTCTCTTCCCCACTTCATTTGCCCCGGTGGGGAAGAGAAGCCATCCTGGCGACTCACGACGAAGCAAGCACAAGTGCACTGGAGGTAAGTTGCGACTGCGTAAATCCAACTTCGAAGACTACCCAGCACCTCCACCAAATTATATGGTGGTTTATTGAAGAAAACGAACTGCCTGATTTCAGGGGCGTCAGTCACTGTCACGCGCTCTCTCGGCTCTTCGTCTTATCGTCTTCTACTCTTGCCCCGACTCGATATTGTCTCTCTTCCCCACTACACCGGTTTTATTGCGGGCCGACTTGAGGCCGAATTCACGCTCCAGCCGAGATTCCCCGCTTCACTGTGCGCCAGCGGTTCGTCCGCGACCTAAGGCCCTCAAGCTAGAACTGGCCTGCTGCTTCGCATGACATCTACTGCTAGAATGACTTATATATGGCGATTTTTTATCATACGCTGTGGTACTAACTTCAAAATTCTGAAAAAAAATTGTGCATTGGAATTACCGTAAGCATCGTATCATCGCATCGTATCATACCGAATGGCTACCTGAGGTGCATACCACTTATGTTTTGACTAATTTCACAGAGCATCCTTAAATTATAAAACATTCAACATCAAAGTGTTGATTTCATCTGAGATCATACATCAATGTTAACTCTAAATGCATAGAACGTGGGGCATGTCGGTATGATCGAATTTCGGGAAATTTCCAGCGCGCACACAAATGACAAGGACTCGAACAATGAAGACAAGCAAGCGCGAACTCGCAGCTCCGCTTGTTATTGAAAAGGAAGTACACATATAAAGCACAAAAACATGTGAAGACAATTGCATAAGCCAGCCATCAATTGTACTAATTAACAAAGAATTCACCTTTTTCTGTGCTACTTGACTTTTTTAGATGTGAAGCATCTTATGGCGAAGCTTAATCCGGTGGTGATGGTGGTGGTGGTGTGCCGCGTGACCACCCTTACTGCGCATGCGCTAAACCTTTCAAAAATACAAATAAAAAACCTCCTCTCCCCCTCTCTCTCCTCTAGGCGTCCCTCCCCGCGGCAACCACACCCTTACTGCGCATGCGCCTCCCCTCCTCTCTCCCCTCCTACGCGCCCCCCCCTCTCTCCTCTAGGCATCCCTGCCTGCAGCGTCCACACCCCACTGCACATGCGCGTCCCCCCTCTCTCTCGACTCGGGACGCCGACGCAGGCAGCGTCTGCTAGCGAGCTTCTTGTTTGAAAAAACTTTCTTTTTCTTTCTTTTTGCTGCATGTTGTAGACTAGACATCTTTTCTTTGCAAATATTTTTAAATGCGAAGCAATTCTTGGCGAACTTCGGCGTCTTTGAGCGTATCTATCTATCTATCTATCTATCTATCTATCTATCTATCTATCTATCTATCTATCTATCTATCTATCTATCTATCTATCTATCTATCTATCTATCTATCTATCTATATAGCTAGCTAGCTAGCTAGCTAGCCAGCCGCCTACGACTTTGTGCTCTCCTGGCCGTATCGTTGATGGGATTTACGCCAAATTTGGTATGGCATAACAAGACTGTATGACGAACATAAATGGCTCGTCATATCATGAAAATCATGATTAACTTGTCATGAAAAGTATGATTTAAATGCCACGCTAATGGCGCGCTCGCGGCCGTTTAGTTCGATTGATATACACCAAATCTGGGATTGAGTGACGTGACTGTATCACGAACATAAATGACAGGTGGTAATATGCAAATAATGACGTGCATGTCACGAACAACATGATTTACTTTCCACGCTCATGGCGCGCTCGCGGACGTTTCGTTAGCTTGAAATACACCGAACTTTGCATTGAGTGACGTGACTGTATGACGAACATAAATGACAAGTGGTAATATGGAAATCATGATATGTCATGTGCGACATGACTTGCATGCCACGCTCATGGTGCGCTCGGGGCCGTTTCGTTAGCTTGATATACACTAAATTTGGTATTGAGTGACATGACTGTATGACATACATAAATGACCAGTGGTAATATGGAAATCATGACTTGTCATGTGCGACATGACTTGCATGCCACGCTCATGGCGCTCCCACGGCCGTTTCGTTAGTTTGATATACACCAAACTTGGTATTGAGTGACGTGACTGTATGAGGAACATAAATGACGAGTGGTAATATGGAAATCATGACTTTTGCAACACGACTTGCATTCCACGCTCATGGCGTGCTCACGGCCGTTTCGTTAGCTTGATATACACCAAATTTGGTATTGAGTGACATGACTGTATGACGAACATAAGTGGCAGGTGGTAACATGAAAATCTTGGCATGCATGTCATCACAGCGCCATTTACATGCCACGCTCATGGTGCGCTTGCGTCCAGTTCCCTCGCTTGATATACACCAAAATTGATATGGCGCGAAGTGACTGTATGACGAACATAAATGACTGGTCCTAACATGTAAAACATGATATGTAAATTGTGTACAGCATAATTTGCTCTTTCCTGGCTGGTTCGCATTACATCGATTCCCACAGTGCGTGGGATCTGCGGGATTTTTCTATTATCATGATGTATGTGAATATTTGTATTATCTTGCACATGGGCTATGAGCTTTTCTTGGTTTACATGTATGTGTCACTTCCTTTTCACCAATAACTGAGTTGTGCGTTCGCGCATGATTGTCTTCTTTGCTTGCGTCCTGGTGTGCGTGTTGGAATTTTCCCGGAATGTTACCTACAGTTCTTTAACAACTTTATATTAGTACCGCTCTGTCTCGGCTTTTATACTCATTTCTTTTTAAGAGATACTTAGGAAACAGCCTCTAAACACTCCAAAATAGCACCAACTACTTCAGTTTGCAGCTTGCGTCAGTTTGTCTGAGCTAACACGAGAAAGATCCAGCCCTGACAGCGTTCAATTTTCGAATTGACTTTTTATCATCGCACTGCACCAGCCGCGTGGCCGAATGCCAACTTCTTCCTTGACGGGCGCCACATGCTGAAGCGCTACAGGGCTCCCCCCCCCCCCCCCCCGTAGAACCTGAGCCAGGGAAGTCACCCAGTGGACATTCTTGGATGTGGGCATCGATACTGGAGATGGAACCCCGCGGACGCGAGAGCGGCGATATAATCAGGTTTTAGTCTATCGGCTGCCACGACGTCTTCACGGCCGTTGATGTCCAGCGTGACGGTCTTAGGTGTACGATGGAGTACACGAAATGGACCATCATATGCCGGTGTGAGTGGTGACCGTGTTTAGTCACGCCGAACGAAGACGTGAATGCAGTCATGCAGATGCTGGCTGACGAAGACAGACGGGGGGGTGTCGGTAGCCAGTAATTGCAGGAGCAAGGTCCCGAAATATGGTGCGCAGCTCTCGAATGTATCACGTGGAGGCACCATGAGTGGAAAGTGGCGTTGACGGCTCGAAGAACTCTCCTGGAAGACGCAGGCAAACGCCATAGACTAGTTCGGCTGATGAGCAGCCGAGATCCGCCTTAATGCTGATCGGATGCCCAGAAGTACAAAGGGGAGGTGGTCCAGCCAACGTTTCCTTGGCTGGTGAGCAGTGAGGGCAGCTTTCAGTTGTCGATCATGCAGTTCGACCATGCCATTGGCGGAAGGATGGTAGGCAGTCGTGTGGATGTGTCGAATCCCCAGGATATTGGTAAGTGTGGCGAAAAGGGCCGATTGAAATTGACGACCGCGATCGGTGGTGACGACAGAAGGGCACCCAAAGCGCGATACCAAGCCGTTTCTGAAAGCCTAAGCCACTATCGGTGCTTTAATGCCGGAAACGGGAAACGCTTCCGGCCATCTGGTGAAGCGACCCACACATGTCAGCAGGTAACAGGCTCCTTGTGATGGTGGAAGGGGGCCGACGATATCGAGATGGACGTGGGAAAAACCTTGCGTCTGGAGGCCGAAAGGGGGATGTCGCCGTGACAGTGTGACGGTGAACTTTAACACACTGGCACTGCTTTCGCGCCCAGCGTCGGACGTCAGCATTGATGCTTCGCCAAAGGAAACGAGATGTGAGTAGCTTCTGGGTCGCACGAATACCAGGATTGCTATTGTTGTGCAATTGATCAAAAATTGCGCGACGAAAAGCTGAAGGGACGAAGGGTCGAGGAACACAAGTAGATGTTACTAATGAGGTAGAAAATCGAAGGAGGTACTCCGTGAAAGATCGAGACGTGGATAAGAACGAAGACAATGTAGCTCACGATCATTGCTCTGGGCAGCTGCTAGCTCTTCCATGTCTAGAGGTGGCTGGGTCGACAAGGCATCGATGCGGGAGAGTGCATAAGCGGCAGCATTTTCCGGCCCATAGACGCGTCTGAGATCCATGGTGAACTCGGAGATAAAGCATAGCTGACGGATCTCCCCAGCAGTGTAATTGCTGTGATTGCGATGGAAGGCAAACGTCAGGGGCTTGTGGTCTGTAACGACGTAAAAGTCCCGGCCCTCCAGTAAATGGCGAAAATGTTTGATGACGAGGTTCACTCAAGGAGTTCTCCGGCAAGTTTACTGTATTTTGCTTCCGACGAGCCGTCCCGCGGCGCGTCGGTTGGCCGAAGTCCCGGAGAGCATGAGGGCGTCGAGGAGCGACTATGTAACTGGAACCTGGATGACGGTCGGCGATGCGCAGGTACAAAGTCATCGAGACGTCTGACAAGGACGTCCAGACGGTTCTCGATGCTCGCGATCGCGGTGTCTGCAGCGGTGGCCGGTGGCGGTGTGGTAACAGCGTTGAGACTACGTGCCCGCGAGTAGTCCGACACTCAATCGGCCATTTCAGCAAGCGTGTCTACTGGGACATCTCCTGCAGCCACGAGGACCTGGGCCATGCTCTGCGGTAACCGCTGGCGGAACAACTCACGCAACAGCTTCTCCTCTTGAGGGGCGGAGGGCCCGCCAAGGAGCGGACGCATGTGTCGCAGGAGCTGTGATGGGCGACGGTCACCGAGCTCTGTAGCCGTCATGAGCTGTTGGAGTCTGCTGTGTTCGGACTCGGACTTGCGGGAAATGATAGCTGCCATCAACGTGTCGTAAGGATGGCTCGGGTGCGGCGACACTAAAATATCAGCTAAGTCCTCGGCAATGTCAGGAGGTAAGTAGGACACCATATGCCAGTACCTCGTCTGTTGGCTGGTGATTTGCCGTAGACGGAAATGCGCCTCAACCTGCACAAACCATGTGCTGGAGCTGTTGGGCCATAATGGTGGCAAGTTGACATGTTGGAACGCAGCTACCGCAGCTCCACTAGGTCTGGCGTCTTCTTGGGCGTCAGGACCGGTAGGATCAGTGGAATAGCCGGCGGGATTCATGCGGGAACGTTGGGGCTGCGTGTTCTTATCGGGTCACTATTACCTGTCGGAGCTAACACGAGAAAGACCCAGCCCTGACAGCGTTGAGTTTTCGAACTGACTATTTATTATCGCGCTGCACCCACCGCGCGGCCGAATGCCAACTTCTTCTTCCTTGACAGGCGCCGCATGCTGAGGCGCTACAGGTATGTTCTTTTCTTTAGCTCTTATCGGGTGTCTCTTCGCGAGTCTCACTGCAGCAACAGCGTGACCTCTGCCATCACACTTGTGCTGTACTTGTTACATAGTATGTGACATTAACACTGTCTCGCAGAGCTGCTTGAACATGTCGATGAAGACCAACTCTGAATGACACAAAAGGGGAAGCGAGGTTCATCTTACCTCACCGCCATTTTGACTGCCGCTTTGATGGTACCCATATGATCCGCGCTGTAAAAGTAGGGACCAAAGGCGAGGACGGTCTTCGCTCCCCGATCCGAGCCTTGCATTTCTTTCAATTTCTGCAGACACGAAAAATTCACATTAAAAAAAACAACATGACACTGAGACACAGCTGATTTTCAAGCGGGCTCAGTCGTACCTTCAAAGTGCTTAAGAGTGCCTAATGTCTGCAAAATGGCGTTCTTAAAGAAGCAGGTGTATAATTATATAGGTGTAGCAGACACCGACATTCTTGTATACCTGCTTTCTGAAGACGGCCACTGTGCACACATGATGTACTCTTTTTTCCATTGCAGGAAGGGCGACCACTCTTTCATTACAATACACATGAGACACGCAGACAGAAATACTCGGACAGGAGGCGTACGTATTTTTTGCTCATTATAATTAAAGTTTTCAAATCACGTGCTGAGGCGTTACAATGTAAGGAAGACCAAAATAATATTCGCATCCTCGAGTGCTCGGAGAGCATTGCCTCATATCACTGCTTGTTCAGTGTTGACGCCTTCGTTGCTAAGTCAATGCTAATGACCATGAAAATTCTTTTTACGGTAACAGTTCTGCCAGATTCGTGATCGTGTGATGCTCAGTAACTCTTGCTTTCGTCATACTCGGCGTTGCATTTCTAAGTCGTCAGGTAAAGTCCATTAATGAATTGGATTGCGCAAAAAAGCCGGCAGATCCCACGCACTGTGGGAATCGATGTAATGCGAAGCAGCCAGGAAGGAGCCAATCACACTTTACATAATTTGCATGTCATGTTTTACATGTTAGGACCTGTCATTTATGTTCGTCATACAGCCACGTAACGCAATACAAATTTCGGTGTAGATCAAGCTAGCGAACTGGACGCAAGCGCCCTAAGCGTGGCATCTAAATGGCGTTGTAGATGACATGCATGCCAAGATTTTCATGTTACCACATGCCACTTATGTTCGTTATACACTCATGTCACTGAATGCCGAATTGGGTGCATATCAAGCAAACAAAACGACCGCGAGCGCGCCATGAGCATGGAATGCCAGTCATGTCGCTCATGACATGTCATGATTTCCATATTACCACTTGTCATTTATGTTCGTCATATAGTCATGTCACTCAATACCAAATTTGGTGTATATCAAGCTAACGAAACGGCCCCGAGCGCGCCATGAGCGTGGAATGCAAGTCATGTCGATCATGACATGTCATGATTTCCATATTACCACTTGTCATTTATGTTCGTCATACAGTCACGTCACACAAAACCAAATTTGGTGTATATCAAGCTAACGAAACGGCCGCGACCGCGCCATGAGCGTGGAATGCAAGTCATGTCGCTCATGACATGCCATGATTTCCATATTACCACTTGTCATTTATGTTCGTCATACAGTCACGGTACACAAAACCAAATTTGGTGTATATCAAGCTAACGAAACGGCCGCGAGTGCGCCATCGGCGTGGAATGCAAGTCATGTCGCTCATGACATGTCATGATTTCCATATTACCACTTGTAATTTATGTTCGTCATACAGTCACGTCACACAAAACCAAATTTGGTGCATATCAAGCTAACCAAACGGCCGCGAGCGCGCCATGAGCGTGGGATGTAAATCATACTTTCCATGACAATTTAGTCGCGATTTTTATGATATGACCAGCCATTTATGTTCGTCATACAGTCATGTTATGTCATACCAAATTTGGTATAAATCCCATTAACGATACGGCCAGGAGAGCACATAGTCGTAGGCGGCTAGATAGATAGATAGCTAGATAGATAGATAGATACGCTCAAAGTCACCGAAGTTCGCTAAGAAATGCTTCGCATTAAAAAAAAAATCACTGTCCAGTCATTGCGCAGAGATGGTTAACCAGTGAAGCTAAATCAGTGTAATCAGGTTTGAAATACCAACCACGTTAACCAGTGTAGCTTTTGGTTTCTCTATTACCACATTTAAGAGATCCGTGCTTGAAACTTTAGGCTTAGTGGTGTGCGCTTATAGTTTGTAAAGCACACTGAACAGATTTCACGGGCGCGAATTCAAGCCGTGGCTGTTACCATTCCTAGCTCTATATTAGCTGATCAAACCTTAAATGAAACTATTGCGAGCGCCAGGGCCCTCTGAGATAGAGCATGCTGGTATTGCATCTTCATTATGGTTTCTTCGCACTCGCAGACAGCCACATTTTCCCAATTCCTGTCCACTTACTGCTTCGCTTGCAGTACTTCCACAACTTCCGTGTGTGATGTACGAGTACCTCGCTATGTTTCATATGTCTTCGCACGTTGCAAGTCAGAAAATATTCGTTTTCAATTAAAAGGGCGCTAGATGCGAAGCCGTGTCTCCATTACGTACCGCAAGAATCCCTCGCATGCTTGAAACAAAGGAAAAGTAGTCCTCTTGAAACGTAAGCACGGCGAGGACTCCATAGTGTTTGATACCATCTTTTCGCAGTGTGTCGAGAACGCCGGCTGATTCGTCCAAACTGTTCGCTGTAACACTGCGGCATTACACAATGAAATGGTATATCAACATGCCCCTTCACAATGGTTGTATGTTTAAACAACGTAAATGCTAGATTAATTCGAAATTCGTTATCACATGATCACTTCTAGCCATATTGACACGCACTTTCTTACGTTAGAACTGTACCTTAAATCTAACGTCGAACAATGGCATGCTTTAACGTTTACTGGTGGCTGTGGATGGGCAAAATGCAAGGAATATCATTAGGAAATCGGAGGACAGCACGTTGAGCCACGGAAGAAACGGGAGTTACAGATATCCCCATTACCATCAAGCGAAACATATGAATCTGGGCTGGCCACGTTCTGCGTAGAACTGACAGCCGATGCACACCAAAAAAACCGAACGGTCACTTAGAGTAGGGAAATACAGTTGAGGAAGGCAGAGGGTTAGGTGAAGTGACGAAATTATTAAAAAGTTTGCAGGGTTAAACTGGAATCTGCTCACGCAGCACAGGGTAAAGTGGAGATTATTGGAAGATGCCTATGTCCGCCATTGGACTGAAAGTGGCTTAGATTGACGAAATGGTCACATTTCTTTAATCAAACTGGCCAATGAAAACTCGTGTATGTCCTGTTTCAAAAGGCAAGTTCTCTCATGTCTCCTTCAAACCTATAAGTTTCAATGATGTACCGTAAAATGAGGTTACTTTGTGACTGCAGGGGTTACTTTGTGACACGCGCTCGGTTTTCTGTACTTTAAATCTCGCGCCATGACCAGGCGCCGCCGAAAAACTATCAGCAACCCAACAAGCTCGCCTGACATGCCGCGCCACTTAGCAACAGCCGGCCAATGTTCCCACGCTCCGGAGCCACTCTAGACTCTGACATGTTCAATGGTGTTTTAGCGTGCATTGTTGAAGCACCGTAAACTTTGTGCGCTCGACCCGTCTGCACGAGAAAAACAGAGAAAGCAGGTATTTACTTCTGATTGTTAATATGTAGGCTAAAATAAACTGTAATACAAATTTAATCAAGTCACGTCTGTTGAAGTTTATAGAAAGGAAACTGAAATGTTGATACTTCGCGGGGTAACTATGTGACACGCCAATTGTAACAAAGTTAGCCCACTCTGATTTTAATTTAAATTATATGTTATTTTGTTGAAAGGAGGAAGATGCTCAACGTCCCAACGGGGAAAAGCGTATCAGTTGCCGATGTAGAAGAAGCGAGCAAGACAGAAAAACCGACAAACAGAAAGAAGGGCAGCTCTTCCTCCGGTATCAGAGCTAGACGACCTAGGAAGAGGTCTTCTCTTGACGACAGCCCAGAAGAAAGCAGTGACGGCGATTGTACATAACGCAAATAGACTTTTGATGGGGTTACATTTTGCGAGCCCTTTTTTTTCCCAATTATATCCAGCCAAAAACAACGTTGTCACAAAGTTGCCCCACACGACGGGGCAACTTTGTGACAGCTTTTAACCTGAATACAGCCGTTTGTAATAAAAATGCGGATTTGTAGAACATACCGTCGTGTGAGGGAATGTTTCAGCAACGTTATGGCACTATTCATTCGCCTTTATGTTGATAATTGTTGAGTGAGAGAATGAAAACGTACGAAATCTGTCACAAAGTAACACCATTTTACGGTATAATAAAATGCTGACATTGTGCTTGATATTGGACGTGCTTCGTGTGCAAAGACTGTTGCTTCCATTATTAGAAACTTTCGCCCTTATATTCATGTCATAGTGTCACATTTTGTTTTTCTTGTTTCCATGCCGTGTAATGAGCAGTGTAATTATTTTTCTATAATTCGCACGATTTCACTGGTCTCGCTCCTGCTGTCAGACATGTAATTCCGGGGTAAAAGCCTCGTCAGGAGATATGCGAATCTCCTTTTGCCTTACCTCGTGGACATATTTCACATGGTGAGTTGTGTATATGTCGGAAAGAAATATATTGATTGATTGATTGATTGATTGATTGATCGATTGATTGATTGATTCTGTCGATTCCACCTTGACGCGCATGCTGAAAATCGTTCGTGAGAACCCTGCTAGGGCATTGTGAAGACTCCTGAATAGGTGGGCCAGTGGCGTTCACGGTAGCCCCAAGTCTGTCATGATCATGCATGCGAAGATACATAATGGAGTGAAGGACCTGGTCGCAGTCGCTGTTTTATTCGTACATGACAGCGGAGAATAGATCACAGACGTGGGCACAGCTGCACACATCTGTGTGTCTGTCTGTCCCATGCAAGTCATTTGCATCACCAAACATCTCCATTCAATTTGCTCCTTCTTAAAAGGGGCGTCACGAAATACTATAGGGAGGAGCCACGGGATAGCTAGGTGAATGTTATTTCGTTCATCACCTGGACCTGCAATTATGCAGTCAACGGAACTACGGAAACAAGAAGCTCTACAAATTTAGAGTACAACCTTTAAAATCAGTACAGCCTGGAAGCCGAATTTGAAGACTCGTCTTGAATCTGTCAAGAAGTAATGACGTCCAGCGTGACCGAGGCCGCCTCAGGTCACCTGAACGAAGTATGCCTTTTGCGCCCAAAGCCTTGTTCACACACACACAAAAACGCCAGGCCTGCGCGGAAAGCGCAGCACAGACACAGCGAAAGCTGAAAGAGCGGCATTTCTAGAACATGTTGCAAGCTCCCTTGGGGCGATTGATACAAATACGCTTACAAGGTAACCACTACGCAATAAATTGTTGCGGGGGCTGATGACGATGAAAAATTACAACTACAACATCCTTGTTGTGATCTCATAACAGCTTTGGCTGTAAGAGGAAACTCCTGCAAGCATGCACGTGGCATTTCCTCCCAAGTTTCCATAACCTGCTCGAGGAAACTCACGAGATCAAGAGTATCGGGTTAATCAGTCCAGCAGTTAAATTCGAGTAAACAAGACTGCCCAGTATTCTTCGGCACAATGCTATGACGTCGACTTAGTGTTTATTGGACTTGCTGCTACTGCCCGGTCACTCATAAACCAGCTTTTCTTTTGACTTTTGTCCTTTCATTCAGCCGCTGTTACGTGTAACACTTCACACTATTGCACTTGATCTACATCATGTCTTAATTGTTATCCACTTCACTTCTCGCTCCACGTTATAATTCTGTCATCACTGATCAATTTAACCGCACGTGAGCTACTATCTTCCATTTGTTGACAGTTTTTTATTAATTTGCGCGCAATTTCTGTCCACGAATATCTAGTTTATATCAGCCACCGATTCTGTATCACGCTTTCAGTGCAACCAGATTGTCATGCGCCTTTTTTATGAATTTTCGCCAATGGCAGCAGAGCGACAGGTCACAGCGTTGGTCAACCAAGCAACGCAGACGAGTAATGTGCGTTGTAGCCTACATATGTGAACATGGCCGATATTCACATATTGTTATACAACTAGAAATGTGCGTTTTCGAAACTTCCAGCCAATCCGGGTGTTGACATATAATTTGTAAAGTCATGTGGCCAACGACAAACATCAGTGGCTAATGAAGACATTGCGAATGTTGTCACAGTTATTTAAGGAAAGTCTTCTGCTTGTTAAAGTAGGACTTCTTGCAAGGCAAGTCAGTGCCCGTCATAGGAGCACAGCTTACGACAACAAAAAGCATACTCGAGAAAAAAGAAGAAGGAACCAGAAAGATGAGGCGCTAATCAACCTTCCTGCTTCCACATACTCCCTTGTCGAGTCCTTGCTTCTTTGCGCTAATACGTATCCGTGCGCTTGAACACAACCACGAAATTCGAAAAGACAACACTGAATAAACTCCAGAAAGTCGCACTCATGAAAGTGCGATATGTCGGCCTGAACTTAGCGGTGATGAATCGGCATGTCGGCCAACGCTAACGTGCCTCGTATTCTTTTTTTTGTTACTTGAGCACAATTACAACACCTATATACAAGACACAAAAGATCTTCCTGCACGCTTTCTTTTTCATTTACATGGAACGCAGTTTTCTTCGACGCTATGACCGACAAAGAGAAAGTGCTGTCGACTGAACAAGGAAAGCAAGATTACATTCTGGAACACTGTGTGTAAGGTGTGATGTTACATAAATCGTTTTACATTTGTCGTTTGATTACAGACACAGATTTGACGCAGGAAATGCCAGGTAAAAGTATACAATAATACAAGGTGTTGTTATTCTGCTGTCTCCTACCAGAAAGTCACGTGATCAAATACCGCTTGTGGCGGCCACACTTTGATGGAGACGAAATTCTGGAGGCCCGTGTATTTCAGTGTATTTCAATTTATGCGCACGTTAAGGAACACCAGACGCTTAAAATTCAACGCAACAGTGTTAAAGAGCTCGTTTCGCTGAAATTCCGACGTCGGTGTCGGCGTGGGCGTCGTTAGTTGTGAGCGAAAGATCGAAAAAAGATGCAAATATAATAAATAATAAAAATTTACGAGTCGGAGATCTAACCCATGCCACCTGCGTGTCAAGCAGGTGTTCTACCACAGAGCCACGAGAATTGTTTGAACTGCTTTGGAGAACGATCGGTGTAACATTATGAGACTGGAATACAGCAGAATGCGGCATAGAACAAGCAGAAGTATTCGATATTTTGATCAAATTATGGAAAAATTGAACCGAGGCCGACCATGAATACGTATATAGGATAATAGTTCGTTCGGTAGAGGAGCGCGAGGGCTATATCACGGAACGCCACGCGCAATCGACAGCAGCGTACAGTTGAATGGGGTAATTAAAATTGCAAAGTAAATCATAACTACTCTAACGGCATGGATTATCTGCCACAAGTATTGATTTTTTGCTGGAACTATTAAACATTAGAATAACCTTGCAAATGATGTCGTATTGCATGACATATTGTCACGTGGTCGTGACGTTGACGAAGGCAGTAGGCAGTAGTCCAAGATGAAACACTTTATTTGGGCCGAACTTGTGGCCGGTAAACTGAAGGTGAGATTACAGCAATAAACGCTGAGACTGATAGCGGCGAACAGAGCGTCGGCCGTCGATGAACTGAACATCGTTGGAGCGCGCCGGCTTTTATGCATCACGCGTCGAACATTCTAGCCTTATCACTGGTCATCACGTACGCTCTGGAATAATCTCGAGTGGTCGCGTCTTGCGCGCAATCTTGAAAAACGATCTACAATGATCGCGAAGCTTCTAGAACAATGAGGCGCGGTTTGCGCTGAGCATTGCTGACAGCCTTTGAGGGCGAAAACCGAATAGAGCAAAGTGAAAATAAGAAACGCACGTGGCAATGCCTCCCTCTGAAAAAGCATCGTCCCGATGCTTAAAACAGAACACGGGGGGGAGGGGGAGGTGGCCAATGCATGCAACGATAAATAACAGCAATAAAGAAAGTACAATAATAAAGCAAAAAGTACAGTCCTCAAATTCATTAATTCACTAACGCGCGTAATATGGTTTCAGGCGCACGACATGGACGACTTCAGGTCGCGCACGGCGCCGCTGAGAGTTCGTAATGCCGTCAGGGACAACCTCGTAGTCGAGTGCGCCGAGGCGTCGAAGTACCCTGTACGGTCCAAAGTATCGTCGAAGAAGCTTCTCACTGAGTCCCCGTCGGCGTATTGGCGTCCACACCCATACACGGTCACCGGGTTGGTATTCCGTATGGCGTCGTCGAAGGTTGTAGCGGCGACTGTCAGTCCTCTGCTGGTTTTTGATCCGTAGGCGGGCGAGCTGTCGTGCTTCTTCGGCGCGCTGTAGGTAGGTGGTCACGTCGATGTTTTCCTCGTCGGTCACGTTTGGTAACATGGCGCCGAGCGTCGTTGCCGGGCTCCGTCCGTAGACCAACTTGTATGGCGTCAACTGCGTCGTTTCTTGTACGGCCGTGTTGTACGCGAAGGTCACGTACGGAAGTGTGGCGTCCCACGTCTTGTGTTCGACGTCGACGTACATGGCCAGCATGTCGGCAATGGTCTTATTTAGACGCTCGGTCAGGCCGTTGGTCTGTGGGTGGTACGCGGTGGTCCGGCGGTGGCCTGTGTGGCTGTATCCCAAGATCGCCTGAGTTAGGTCCGCGGTAAAGGCCGCACCTCTGTCAGTAATGAGGACCTCTGGGGCGCCATGACGCAGGACGATGTTCTCGACGAAGAACTTTGCTACCTCGGCGGCGCTGCCTTTGGGCAGGGCCCTCGTCTCGGCGTAGCGGGTGAGGTAGTCAGTAGCCACGACGATCCATTTATTTCCGGAATTCGACGTCGGGAAGGGCCCCAGTAAGTCCATGCCGATTTGTTGGAACGGCCGGCGAGGTGGCTCGATGGGCTGCAGAAGTACAGCTGGCCTAGTCGGAGGTGTCTTCCGTCGCTGACAATCTCGGCAAGTCTTTACGTAGTGGGTGACGTCGGCAGTGAGGCGAGGCCAGTAATACCTTTCTTGTATCCTCGCTAGCGTGCGGGAAAGTCCAAGGTGTCCAGCAGTCGGGTCGTCATGGAGAGCGTCCAGAACTTCTGGACGTAACGCGGAAGGTACTACGAGGAGGTAGTTGGCCCGAAGTGGCGAGAAGTTTTTCTTTAGGAGAACGCCGTTCCGCAAGAAAAACGACTCCAGTCCTCGTCTGAACACCTTCGGAACAACGGTGGCCTTGCCCTCGAGGTATTCCACTAGGCCCTTGAGTTCCGGATCGGTTCGCTGTCGTTCGGCGAAGTCATCAGCGCTTAAGGCTCCCAAGAAGTAGTCGTCGTCCTGGTCTTCCTGGGGTGGCGGCTCGACGGGGGCGCGAGACAGGCAGTCGGCGTCAGAGTGCTTTCGTCCGGACTTGTAAACGACGGTAATGTCGAATTCTTGAAGTCTTAGACTCCATCTTGAGAGACGACCTGAAGGGTCCTTCAAGTTAGCTAGCCAACACAAGGCGTGGTGGTCGCTCACGACTTTGAAGGGCCTCCCGTAGAGATAGGGGGCGAAACTTTGACGTAGCCCAGATGATGGCGAGGCACTCCTTTTCTGTTGTGGAATAGTTGGCCTCTGCCCTGGATAGCGACCGGCTAGCATAACTGATGACCCTCTCCAGTCCGTCCGTCCTCTGCACAAGGACGGCGCCGAGTCCCACGCTGCTTGCGTCGGTGTGCACTTCTGTTTCGGCGTGTTCGTCGAAATGCGCAAGTAACGGAGGCGTTTGCAGGCGTCGTTTTAGTTCTTGAAATGCTTCCTCTTGCGGCGTTTGCCACTTGAACTCGACGTCGGCTCTGGTCAGGTTAGTGAGTGGCTCGGCGATGCGGGCAAAATTTTTGACGAACCGCCTGTAATAGGCGCACAGGCCAAGAAATCGACGGACGGCCTTCTTGTCGGCGGGTGGCGGGAATGTAGCGATGGCGGCTGTCTTCTGAGGGTCAGGGCGTACTCCGGACTTGCTGATCACGTGACCCAAGAACAAGAGCTCCTCGTATGCGAAGCGGCACTTTTCAGGCTTCAGGGTGAGTCCGGAGGCCTTGATTGCTTGAAGTACAGCCTGAAGGCGCCGGAGATGTTCGTCGAAGTTTCATGAAAACACAACGACGTCGTCCAAGTACACAAGGCACGTCTGCCACTTTAAGCCAGCCAATACTGTATCCATAACCCGTTGGAAAGTCGCAGGCGCCGAGCAAAGACCGAAGGGCATGACCTTGAACTCGAAGAGTCCGTCTGGTGTTATAAACGCGGTCTTCTCTCGGTCTCTCTCGTCGACTTCAATTTGCCAATAGCCGGTCTTGAGGTCCATCGACGAAAAGTACCTCGCGTTGTGAAGTCGATCCAGGGTGTCGTCAATCCGTGGGAGAGGGTACACGTCCTTCTTCGTTATTTTGTTCAGGCGGCGATAGTCGACGCAGAAGCGTAGGTTTCCGTCCTTTTTCTTCACTAACACCACGGGTGACGCCCACGGGCTCTTTGAAGGCTGGATGATGTCGTCGCGTAGCATTTCGTCGACTTGTTTCTTTATGGCCTCGCGTTCTCGCGTCGAAACTCTGTACGGGCTCTGACGTAGTGGCCTGGCACTTTCCTCTGTTATGATGCGGTGTTGTGCGACTGGGGTCTGTCGAACTCTTGACGACGACGAAAAGCAGTCCCTGTATTGGAACAGCAGGGTTTTGAGCTGTTCTTGTTTATGCGTCGGAAGGCTCGGATTGACGTGGAAAGCTAGTTCATGGGCTTGGTTCGTCGTAGCATGTTCGGTAGGCTCGGCGAGGGCGAGAGCGTTGCTGGCTTCCACAATTTCTTCGATGTAGGCGACCGTCGTGCCTTTGCTCACGTGCTTGTATTCGTTGCTGAAGTTCGTAAGCATCACTGTTGCTTTCCCTTCACGCAACTCGGCGACGCCTCGTGCGACGCAAATATGACGGTTTACAAGCAGGTGCTGTGCACCCTCGATAATGCCTTCGAAATCTGCGGGTTTTTTGGTGCCGACGGAAATGATGACGCTGGAGAGAGGCGGAACGGTGACGTGCTCTTCTATCACGTTCAATGCATGGATCCCTGGCGTCGTCTGGGTAGGCAGCGCTTTTTGCGAGGTTAGTGTTATCGACTCAGACCTTAGGTCGATGACGGCGCCGTGTTTGCATAGGAAGTCCATCCCAAGTATCACATCCCTGGAGCAGTGCTGTAGGATTAGAAAGCTGGCGGGATAAGTCCGGTTATTGATGGTGACTCTTGCTGTGCAAACACCGGCCGGCGTTATTAGATGACCCCCAGCGGTCCGGATTTCAGGGCCTTGCCAAGCAGTCTTCACTTTCTTCAACTTCGTCGCGAAAGGCCCACTGACGACGGAATAGTCCGCTCCAGTGTCGACGAGAGCGGTGACGTTGTGGCCGTCGAATATTACGTCGAGGTCGCTGGTTCGTCGTCGTGCGTTGCGGTTGGGACGCGGCATTGGATCACGGCTACGTCGATTCGTTGCGCTGCTTCCTTGTTGCGTCGTCCCGTCTTTGTCGGTCTGCGACGTTTCGTCGGCAGGGCTACGTCTGCTTCGCGTCATGTTCTGCAGGTTTCGTCGCGTTGTCGTCGTCGTCGGCCGCGGAGGATCTTCGGCATTTCGTCGTACAGCAACCGCACCTCCATCGGTTGCTGCCCCTAGTTTCCCGGATACGGGCTAGGCGACCGGCCCCGGTTTGGGCCAGTGTACTGCCGGCGGTGCGGTGACATGTAGCGGCCAGGCGACGGCGAGCGGGATGGTCGTCGGGGTGTCCACTGAGCTCCTGCGAGATAGTCGGCGATGTCTTGTGGTCGTTCACCCCGCTGTGGACGAGGCGCGTTGACGGCAAAGCCTCGTAATCCCATCTCACGGTACTGGCATCGGCGGTACGTGTGGCCGGCTTCTCCGCAGTGGTAGCAGAGGGGACGGTGGTCGGGGGCTCGCCAGATGTCGGTCTTCCTCGGTGTGTACCGTTGGCCGGCAGGCGGGCGAGATGGCGGCGGTGGGGGCGGCGTCTGGCGGCGGTACTGCGGCGGCGCGGTGTCTTGACGTGGGCGTGGAGCGGGAGCGTAGCGTCGGGCAGCAGCGGCGTAGGTCATGGCTTGCGGCAGAGGCTGTTGCGGTTCAGGGGCACCCAACGACTGCTGGATTTCCTCTCGAACAATATCTGCGATCGAGGAAACCTGCGGCTGGGATGACGGGAACATTCGACGAAGCTCCTCGCGCACTACTGCCCTTATGGTCTCGCGCAGGTCGTCTGAGCAGAGGGATTGAATGTCAGCGTAGGCTGGCGTCGAGCGGCGATTGAATTGCCGGGTGCGCATCTCCAGCGTCTTTTCAATCGTCGTCGCTTCGGAGATGAATTCCTGGACAGTGCTCGGTGGGTTCCGCATCAGACCCGCGAACAGCTCCTGCTTTACTCCTCGCATGAGGAAGCGAACTTTTTGTCTTCCGGCATTTCGGGGTCGGCGTGGCGGAAGAGTCTGGTCATCTCTTCTGTGAAGAGCACCACGTTTTCGTTTGGGAGCTGCGAGCGGGTTTCAAGCAGCGCTTCGGCCCTCTCCTTGCGGATGACGCTCGTGAATGTAGCCAGGAACCTTGTGCGAAAGGTGTCCCACGTTGTCAGGGTTCGCTCTTGGTTCTCGAACCAGGTGCGGGCGGCGTCTTGCAAGGCGAAGTACACATGGCGAAGCTTGTCTTCGCTGGTCCACGCATTGAAAGCGGCGACTCGGTCGTACGCTTCGAGCCAGCTCTCCGGGTCTTCAAGTGCTGAACCACGGAAGGTAGGCGGCTCCTTGGGTTACCGGAGCAGGATAGGTGCAGGCGGCACAGGGGCTGTCATCGTCGCTGCGGTCGAGGTCGGGGTCTTGTTCCGCCGGGTCTTGTCAGGTAAAGGCCCGTACTCTGGCCGCAGACCTTGTTGTCTTCGGCTTGATCGCTGCTCAGGGTTGCCGTCGATGTTTTCCTCGCGACTTGGGCTCGGTTCACGGCTTGACGGGGGCGTCCGGAACATGAAGGAACAGCACCTCCACCAGATGTCACGTGGTCGTGACGTTGACGAAGGCAGTAGGGCAGTAGTCCAAGATGAAACACTTTATTTGGGCCGAACTTGTGGCCGGTAAACTGAAGGTGAGATTACAGCAATAAACGCTGAGACTGATAGCGGCGAACAGAGCGTCGGCCGTCGATGAACTGAACATCGTTGGAGCGCGCCGGCTTTTATGCATCACGCGTCGAACATTCTAGCTTATCTGGTCATCACGTACGCTCTGGAATAATCTCAAGTGGTCGCGTCTTGCGCGCAATCTTAACAAAACGATCTACAATGATCGCGAAGCTTCTAGAACAATGAGGCGCGGTTTGCGCTGAGCATTGCTGACAGCCTTTGAGGGCGAAAACCGAATAGAGCAAAGTGAAAATAAGAAACGCGCGTGGCAATATTGTCATTGTTTGACAGCAGCCTCACTTGAACACTCATCTGTTATTACATTGAATAATTCACTTTATTGCAGTTTATTGTGTTATGATGTAATTGTGTGAATTAATTGTAACAACATTTCGAATAATACTCTTGCGCATCATAGTACGGTCATTCATTTATTGTACACTTACTGTTTGTTTTCATCCATGTATCTATTGTTGAACACTTTTCCTATCCTGCGATAATCTTTCAAATAAAAGGTCGCAGTACTGATGAATTATAAAAATATTAAGTTCGCTGCCATAAAGTGGAATCAGTACGCACAAAACAGCGTAAATTCGAGAATCATTACGATAGTCCTTCGTCTTGTAGTGAAAATATAACAGGCGTAACATGAGGACAACGATGATGAGTGATATCCAGGTACTTGGATTTCGGCATGAAATTCAAGACAGTAAGTTTCACCGGCATTTCTTTTCGTGCTATTGAACTCATGATAATGTAATTATCGCCAGAGCAGTTTTCCAACAGTTTGCCATTCTGAACAAATTATATGGTATAACCATTATGTCACTGACTCGCAAGAAATAACATAACACTAAAATGCATCTTGAAAGAGCACAAGTTTCTTCAGACAGTTTTATTAGCGTTAAGAATCAAATATATGTGACTTACTTCCAGAAAAATGAAATCCCAAACTCCATATTGCGGCGTCTAGCGGCGACCTGCTTGAAGAGGATCCAGCTGCGGTAGTTTCTCGTTGCGCTAATGCGGCCATGATTTGTGTACACATCGGTGTAGAAGATGTAGTCGCAGTAGTCTGACGGGTACATGTTTTCAGATGTGGCTGTCTCGCCTACAGTGCAGATGAGTACTTTCACTGCGTGTGAGGAAATAGAAAACACAGAATAAGCATTTCGGACATTTCTTTTTAGGTAAATATATATCTACCTACTGAAGATATGTTGCTTTATAACTAAAATGACCAATATCAAACACGCACATATTGCACGCAGCGCTAACTGGTGTCTCTAGAAGGATATTGCAAAATATTTGCGAAGACCAGAAAGTTTTTTTTTCAGACAGAACGTCGCAAGCATGGGAAGGCTCTTTAAGGAATAACTAACGTACGCTAAAACTGGGAACTCTCACAATTACTATAGCTAAACAGCAAAAAGTAACAGCAAAAACTGCAAAACGTGAGTGCAGAAAATGTGAGGCTTAGAATGCTACGGGCTAGCCAAAGTGGCATAATAATTCGCAGCATTTCTTAGCGAACCAAAGGAGCATAGACCGTTTCTATCTTTCTACCTATCAAGCCGCCTACTTCTGGGCGATCTCAGGGTCGTGCCCATAAATTGTTGTGTACGGAAATTGGCATAAAAGTTCATGAGTGTATGACCAACACGATTCACGTTAATGATGTCATCAATAACGTGAATCACCAGCTGCGTACGACATCAAAGATTTTCCACCAGTCACGTGTGGAACATACCCGCACAAGGCGGCCCCTGGTATACGGATATGTGCAACAGGTGATTCACAGTGCACATTAACCCAGCAACGGCGAGAATAAACTTCGCAAATCTTAACGCGACAGCGGTAAGATTTGCGAAGTGTTATATTCTCGATGGAAGAAAAGAATAAAACTCACAGAGTCCCTTGTGCATTCACCCAAGAAGACTCAAAGGCGAAAGCAAACTTCTTGTTGATCTCGGCAGATGTATAAGGAAATAGCAGGGGCGCAGGCAGAATTTTTTTTCGGGGGAAAGGGGCACCTCCTTGATTTGGAGTGCGGGTCGGGCAAGCAGATGTGGTCAAGTGCCAGATGTGGTCGAGTGTTCTACATGACATGGAAAAAAAAATTCCATGAGGGGCACGGGCCCAGTGTGCCTCCCCCTGGCTACGCCACTGGGGCACACGGAACACGAGCCTTGGCTTCACGTGCCACTGCCTAGCGCCGTCTTCATTTTCTTCTCTTGCGCTCGCTCGCTCTCCGGTTTTGTTCGCTGCCCAAAGGGGGGGCGCTACAACGGCATCGTGTGGCGTTACGTAACATGAAGTCACTCAAGAATTTGTGTCATTATGATGACGTCACAAGCTTTTGAGATATGTGACGTCATCACGTGGTTATGATTTTTTTTTATCTCTCGTCCCCGACGCCGCGGGACGGTCTGCGCCAACTGTCAAATTTTCCGTTTGATGAGGCATCTAAGGTTTTCGCCTTAAAGCAAACTGCCAGAAACCGCAATATAACCCAGGCATTCCGCATGATAGCCAAGAATTCTACAGAAGACCCCCGCCACTTCTTCTAACATCTTAGGAAAAAGACCCTAAACTAGCGTCATGTCAGCGCAAAGTCAATTGCATAGTTGCAGATTTGGCTATCGGCTTGTTGATGTGAGAAAAATGCGCTTTGCGGTCAGATTAAGATCTCGACGGCAGCAGCGGTGAGCAGGGCCGTCGCGGAAGACTTGCGGAAGTTGAAGGCCGTACCACAGTAAATAACGAAACAAGGGCAGTTTTTCTCGCTATTTCCAAGAAATTAATTTTCCGGCTTAGGGGATAAAACATACTCATTTTAACTTCAGCGTTGTACAAGTAGGTTAAGAATATGTTTTGAAATTTCAGTGTGCACGAACACTTCGAACAGTAAAATTGTCTTTCCGATTCAAGCGAGTATAAAAGCACATCAATCAAATATTTGAAGTTTCGAATATTTGTAACACCGTATCTCACGTTTATTAACTAGGCATATCTTGGAAGCGATCCATTCGTTGATAGATAGATAGATAAATAACTTTATTGAGCACCGAGGGAGGAGAGCCGGGTTTTACCCCGACCCCCTGCGGGCCGCTCCCACGTTGGAGCAGGCAGAAAGTACCTGCCCGCGGCATCATGGGCCCCTTGGACTGCCCGAAGCTGACGGTGACGATCCGTGATTTTGATCGCGGAATAAAAGTCCTGTCTTGGGAGGATTTGCGCCTTGAGTTCCCTGGGTATGTCGGGGGCAGTCCCACATCATGTCCTCAAATGTGCACACACACCCACAGTCCAGGGCAGTTAGGAGATATATCCGTATAAATTGAAACGGTAGCTGGGCAGGGGTAAACGCCTGTCTGTAGAAGTCTCAGCGTGATTTCTTGTCCTCTGGTAAGATGCGAATGGGGTGGAGGAAAGACTCTACGACCCAAGCGATAGTGTGAAGTGACTTCATTGTACGTAGCGACGACGTCCCGCGACCCTCGATCAGCCGCACCCCCCATCCAAAGGATCGGCCCCGGGCGGGGCGGAGCGGTCCAACGAGCCAGGGCCGTGAAGCTCCGCGCGGAAGGCTAGTCCTCGCACTCGGGCATGGGCCAATTCGTTGGAGTTGGTGATGCCGCCGATCGTGGAGCCCATATGGGCCGGGAACCAAATTATCTCGTGTGGAGTAATGGTCCTACCTCTGAGAATCCTAGCAACAAGAGGGGAGACCCTGCCACAGGCAAAGGCTCTAACCGCCGAACGTGAGTCAGAATAAATATGACAACGTGAGGAGTCCAAAAGCCCTAGTGCGATGGATACCTGTTCAGCTATTGCCGGGGAGGCTGCGAGTTTCTCCGCACAGCACACGGAACTCACCAAAACAGCTCACTCTATGGATTTCGGGCGCTTAAGATAACATTGGTCTGCACCATTTCAGGTACTCAACACTGGAAAGCTGGTACCCTTCGGGCAACTTATAAAGTGGCTTGCGGCTTTCTGTGAGGCGGAAATTTCTGTGCGTAAATATAACCAACAGGTTCAGCATTGTTGAAATTTGGGCTTGTTGGTACAAACTAATGACGAGAAAAAGAATAGCGCTGAAGGAACGGGGACCAAAAAGAAGACACACAACACCACAGGCATACACAGGTTTTTCTAGTAACCAAGGTCATTACGCCCGTAAAACGTATTGCCTGGATTCACACAAATACATATTTCTGAACTCTCTCTTTAGCACTACGTGTCTGCTGTAAACAAAAGTATAAAATAAAGACACGAAGGGGAACACCTTGTGCCAGCATTTGGAAGTATTATACGTAGGACACACAAAAGAAATTCCTTCGAAGTTGAGAGAAAGCACTATGTAAACGGCTTCGACTGCACCAATACAGAAACCGTATTTTCGTTCAAGGTACGTCTTCTATACGGAACGCATTTTGTTGTATTTAAAAAGGGCTTACCCTAGAGCGCTTTTCGGTCTACGTCAACATTTACATCGGTATCTTCGAGATTAATGAGATACTACACTGTAAACGGAAAGTAGCTGAATCGGGTGCTTTAAGGGCGTAATAGTACCTGCTTTTGGGACCGTACTCCCTTAGGGTGTGATAACGTTCTGCGTCCGCAAATTTACTTCGTTAGGAAATTACGTGGATAAAAGGTGGGAGAAAGGAGGCAAATTCACGATATGACGTCATTCATCACGAACGGGACCAACTAAAAACTCCCATTTCACCTCCTCTTCCATGTTTTCTTTTTATTTGTTTACGGAGCTCTCTGCAATGCCTTCAGTGCTGGCGGGCATGCATGCAGCTGTGCAAGGGGAAGAAGTGTGTTGTCACACGAAAGCACTAATTTCTCAGAATGCTTAATAAATTCATGAACGCGCTAATCAATGATTTCTTCGTTTCGTCGACTGATATACATTGTCGTACGGAATGCTGCAGAGGGCACACTTCGGACCGTTGGGCTCCGGTTCACGCAGCACTTCGACCACAGAATGACTTCGCTTATGCTGTTTTACCATCAAATGAAAATTAAACTAAAAGGAAACAGCCTGCAAACCCTCGATGTGGCCTATGGGAACCGCATGCACACTCAGCATACCCTTTAGGATAACGAATTGGGCAGACGCGGCGTGCCTCAATGCACGGTATAAAGTCCGGTGCTGGGAAAACCCGGCGCAAAAAAAAAGAAACGAAAGAAAAAGAAAACGCGACGAACGCGACGAACGCGACTCTCCGCAAGCGGCCACTCCGAAAGGCACGAAGTGAGAAAAAATTCCCTTCGACCTTCGAACGGTGGCAGCCCAGTCATCAGCAAGTGCGACGAAACGGATGCGCGAACGGAGGAATAAAAGTGTCACGGATTCCGTGACACTTTTATCCGTGACAATTGGCGAGCCTGCCAGGATTTCATTTCCTGCCCGTTACGGATTCCGGAGGCCTAGCTATGGATTTGGTCAAGATTCTTACCTTAGCGAGGGACGCAGGCTGTTCAAAGGGGGGAAGCGTTAAGGCTTGTAGACGAAGAGAGAGCTCGCGTGCAGAAAGAGAGGGAGCTCGCGCGAGCTGAACGCGAGGCAAAACGGGCCGCTGCGCGAGAAGCGCATGCAAGAGAGAAGGAAGTGCTTGAACTCAAGCTGCGATTGGCACTTGCCCAAAGAGACGTTAAAACGGATGCAAGGTGGCCAAGGGCGGATTTATCCCAAAAATTTAGAGAACCTGATTACTACACCTGTGATTCAGAGGTAGAAATAACCTGCGGTCTCGAAGAGTGTGAAAAGGAAAACGGGCTTGTTATTACCGAAGACAATGAGATCTCGGATACGGCATGTAGTTGCAGTAACGAAGCTGTTAGTGAAGGCCATGCCGAGGTTGCCGATCAGGAACCTGAAGTGGTTCGTCAAGGGCGCGATGTGAACTGTGGTGCTTTAATTGAGCAAAGGTGTAGCGAGCACGCGTTTAGTGTAACTGAAAGCAGTCACTTAAGTAATGAGCTCAAGGAAAATGGTCCAGAAGTTGCAAATAGTTACAGCAAGGACAGGGTTGTCAAACTGTATGCCGTTGTTGTTGTACAGGGCACAGAGGAAGCGAACGCGACACGTACATGCCGTAAAGAGAGAGGATACAGCTCTTCACTGAGAGATATGCCCGTTGAAAGAGGAAGTACGGAGCGTTCGCGAGATATAACACCAGAGTCTAGTAGGAATGATCGCGGGTCTCAGACGCATGGTGGTAAACGCATAGAGCTAAAGAAAAATGAGACAGCTCCGAAAGCACACATGACTGATCATAGTTATCAGAACACAAGGATGGTCGAGAAGGTTAGTAATGATGGACGCGTGAGTAGAAAGAAAAAGACCACTCCGAAAGCGCTAGGGCAAGGAACCAGCGATGTACATAGAGGTAGGATGCTACCTATGAAAGTGGGTTGGAAGAGACGTCGGGTTAGTCGGATGGTAAAGAACAGAAAAAGAGGCAGCAGATGGATAGAGCGTCTGAGACGACGAGTCGTGAGCAGACGCAGGAAGAAATTGAAAAAGACCCGTAACCACCAGAATTCGTGACAAAAAAGAAAAAAGCAAAAAAACAAAGAAACGCGAGAAGAGAGTCGTTTCTAAGTTCCCAAATGGAAGCGGAGACTACCCCAGCGGTGTGCGTGAGTGATAGCGAAGTGAAGCCGTTCTGGGATAACCTTGGCCTTGAACGCCGCTCATATTACTCTATGCGCCGCTTCTGAACTTCTCAGCTGTTTTGTGTCATGCGTGTGCGCATTTAGTGCCTGCAGCCTTACTGTGCTCTCGTCGGTGGACGTGAAATGCATGGTTTTACGACAGTGCAACTAGCCGCACTGCGAGTGTGGTGGTGTGGCAATGGCCCGATGACTCAAGCAAGGAGCTGATGGATGCGCCGCGTTGGCAGTACAATCAGGAACACAAATGGTACATAATGCTTATGTTTCCTCTGCGCGTCCTCATCGTCACTCGGGTACCACTAGGTGCCATTCTGCACATTGCGTCGCGTGAAAAGTGCAATGAAAAGCGAAAAAAAGTTATTAAGCTGACATAACAACGATGTCTGATGCGTGTTTTGAAACTCCTGTAAATATTGCACAAGCTTCGAGCGGCCAGCCAATTCAAGCGAGTGCGCCCTAAAAAAAAATGTATGACATAATTTCCTAGCTTGCGATAAAGTATGAATGCAGCAGTGCTTTCAGGGAGTATACAGTTAAGAACAACAACAACATCAAAAGAAAGGCCGCTGTTATCACGCTGTCATGTGATGAAATGTGCTTTAAGGCCAAGTTTCTTTTCTGTTTGCTATTTTCTCATGCACAGAATCTGAGCAAATGAGAATCTTTCCTAACAACAATTTTGCATTGTCCACTCTGTCGGCCTCCTAGACAAGAAAGTTAAATTGCATATCAAGCTATGTTAACCTCATTAGGTTGTATTCATTAAGCTAGAACGAATAAATCATGTCAAAGAGACATAATGATAGCCATATGAGGTGACAGTGTGTTTTGACATATGTTTAGTGACAGTGTGTTTTGTGAAGCACATGCATTTTGTGGGATTGTCACTTTATAGTCACACAACATCACTGGAACTTGCCACGGTTACATGTGCATATTTATGGCATTTAGGAGATGCGTCGCTTGTGCAAGGCTAATTTAATCGCAATGATATAATTCAGTTGAATCTGTTGAACCTTGTTGAGTCACCCTGTTCCTTCCCTCTCGTTACTTTGTTTTACATTATGTTGCCATAGTGTTTATGATCAGTACACAGTTCGCTGACTGTTGACACAATTCCTGACAAGTTAAAAGCACTGGTATTGTGTCCAGGTCTTCTTTACAAGTGCAAGTGCGCTGTTTACAAGTGCGCTGTTTACTTGTGCCATGAATCAATACCAAGTCGCCCAGTCGTCAGTCCTAAACAGACAGCTGTTGATCAAGGAGGTAGTGCTACACATGTTTTATTACATAGCGATAATAATTGCGGGCGTTTAACGTCCAAAACCACCATATGATTATGAGAGACATCATAGTGGACAGTTTCAGAAATTTAAACCACCTGGGGCTCTTCGACGTGCACATAAAGCTAAGTACACGGGTATCAAGCATTTACACCTCCAATGAAATGCGTTTAATTAAGAAGTTAATTTTAATAACATTTGAACCCCTTTACAATACAATGCCAACTTCACTGACAGCGAAAACTGCCCGAATGATGGTACACAGGACAAAAGTACACATCGAATGTTGTTTCTGATTTCTTTACTGTCGTGTATTTTTCACCCTCAGTACTTTCAGTGAAAAGTTTACAAGGAACTATTTCGCAGCATCTCCAATTTTGCATTTCTTTCATGTTATGTTAAAAAGTCTGCAATATTATGGTCAAGTGTGAGTCTCTGCCACGACATTCATTTTTCTGGATAAGGAAAGCTTAATGGGCTTGTTTTGTATAATTTTCAGGAAGACATTTCTGGCAAAACAGCAAGAGTTGCTCGCCCACTTGTTTGTGTACAAGACAGTGTATTGTGGGAACACTTCCCTGTGCCTGATTGTGCACTAACTCGAACATTTCGTACATGTCACAGCATTTGGGCACATACTCGCACGGGTGCCGGAGTCTTATGCATGGTACTGCATGGAACCTTCCCAATAGCGTGTTGGTTTGAAAATTTCGCATTGTTTAAAATGATACTTTCAGGAACCGGCTCTATTCAGCAAACTTAATCCTAAAATCGACAGTTGGGCGAGCTGATGTGTATTTAGAGGTAAACAAAGTGCAGAAAAAAAGCTGACAACAGAGAAATCAGAATGAAAGGCACTGGACAATGCGCTACTAGCAATTGAAGTGTAATGCAAACAACAGAAAGATATAAACACATAGTACGAAGAAATTACAAGATTAAAAAATCACGCAGCCGCAGAATGAGTACGTATGTGACTAAAAAAGCCACACTTGTGGCAAAACCTCAGTTACTAGTACTATGTCGTCTTGTTCCCTTCATTTCTATTTCTATGTTTTTTGTAGTTTTGTTTTCGCGCTTTTTCATTGCGAAAGCGATTATATGGACACTCTCGGCTGGTTTCCGCCGTCGCCGTCATGTCCCATATATGTATATGTATATTTAGAAAAGCAACCAAGAAAAATAATTCAGAAAAATGTTTCCGACGCGCGGCATCGAACAAGGGACCTTCCGCTCTGCAGAGAGCGGCGCTTACCGCTGAGCCACGGAAGCGCACGTCGTTCAACGTTCAAACGGCGAGCTATTTATATACAGCGTGTTTTCAGTGTGTTCTCAGCATTGCCAACGAGATGGAGCAAAGGGCGCGCTCGGCGGGGCTTTAGCTCGGCGCCCCACTTGTCGCGACGTCCGCTCTCAGGCGCTCCTCTCCCGCGCGTACTTTGCCCTGTGTGGGGTAGACGCCTGTGCGCGCGCGCGCTTATCTCGTGGTAGGGGAGAATGGTACGCCTTGGGCTTTGGCCGAAATGATTGCGTTGCAGTTACCGAACGCACGAATGTCACTTCGCTCGCTGCAGTCCCCCCCCGTTTGCGAAAAGACCACGCTTTTCAAACACAGCGAAGTAACAACTGTGACACTTGTTAGTTCGCACTCGTCTGTACTTGTGAATACGTTTCGTGCGTCGTTTTTGTTTCAGCAGCGCGTTAAGTGTCGAGCTCTGAACGTTGTTAGTTCGCTCTCGTCCTGTGCGTGTTGTTTTCGTGCGTCATGTGTGCGTGAGCAGCGCGCTGCACGTTTCGACCTGTTGGCATTCGTCACTAGACATTCCAATTTGTTGCTATCGCATTCATTGCTTCGCCTTGTGGGGAAACTGTGACTTTTTTTAACTATGAACTCAAGTCCTGACTGCTTTACGCGCTCTATACATTCGTGGTGAAATTCTACTCAACCTCATGGCATATGAAGCCCTAGGATCTAATATGCCAAGCCACCAGCCGCTATATATAGGAAGTTTTAGGGGCGAAGCTCCTTATGCCGTGGGTCGTGCGTCCCACGTTTGCAGTAGCCACCTGCGTGATGACGATGACGCTGCCATCACGGCACACCACATGGAATGTGGTGTGCTGTGATGACGATGACTATCGCGATGCCATACAACACATGGCATCGCGATATGGTCTCACATGCACATCGTAACTGCGTAACCAGCACACAGGGAGATACTGCGTAACCAGCAGTATCTCCCTGTGTGATGACGATGACGCTGCCATCACGGCATACCACATGGAATGTACCCACTATGCGTCATAACGATGACGCTGATGACGATCGCGATGCCATACAACACACGGCATCGCGATATGGTCTCACATGCATATCGTTTGACCACATGCAACCAACCACCATGGAATGTACCCACTATGCGTCATAACGATGACGCTGATGACGATGACGATCGTGATGCCATCCAACACATGGCATCGCGATATGGTCTCACATGCATATCGTTTGACCACACGCAACCAACCACCATCACGTCTTTGATGTACCTCCGGAGCTTCGTCCCACTCATCATTCACTCCGCGGATATGCTGTGATTTTTTATTTTAGGCATGTGATTGCCTAATTACATGTTGACTTTGCAGCCATGGTATTGGGATAAATTTTCAATGAGGTAATTATGTGTAAGCCATGAAGTGACGAATTAAGGATTAAGAACTTTTTACGTTGCAGATGACACTGGCTGGCGTGGCAATATTGTAAATGTAGCTGTGCTAATTAGGTATGAGAGAAGTATTCGTGTATAATAGTTGTGTGATAATCCCGACATGTTCCCAAGCATAATTCAGAACATTACGTTAGCTTTCACATATCTGTGTGTGAATATGTGCAGTCGTATATCAACGCAATGTTCTCGTTTTGTTCGCCTGGCTGAACGCTTTTTTACAAATTGTGGTAAGTCGACCTACAATGAGCACCACAGGTCTGTTTTGGACTTTTCTGCAGAAAACTGAACTGTATGATCATGTGCGACATGTTTTCAAGCCATAGTGCAAACTAACGCAATTGAAAAACTACAACACGGCTACCTGTATGGTTGTATGTTTCTTAAAATTAATGTTAGCCTTATTGTCCTAATTTAGGTGCCTTCATGGGTAGGCTGACACCGAGTGCCTTGTATATCCTATTTCTTTGGATTGTGCTAACATACTGGCACTGTACAGTGCACATGTCAGTGTGCATTATGAGATTTTCCACACTCCTTTCATGTTGCTTCACTGCTGTGAATTATATGCAGTGCTTGAGCGTACTGTATATGTTCCTAGTTTTCAGTATTGGGTGTAGGTTCTCTGCATGAAGATGGAAATATACATATTCTTACATTGACTTCAGAACTGCTTGTGTTTCGATTCCAATAAAATATTGCGAACACTGTTTGTTTTATCGCTTGAGGTATGAAATTCTGCATGCAATGCAAATAGCTGGAACGCTGCTGGCTCAATGTAATGGCTTGTGTTTTGTTACCAAACAATTTGAACAGATGATTTAGTCTTCAGAAGTATTGTGAAAGATAAATAGGTGACAGGCAGGTAGGCAGAAAGTGATCACTGTGTTCTTACGTAGATTGGGTGATCCTTCATCAATCGTAACATAGTTGAATCTGCGTGTTGCATAAATAAAGTTTAGCATAATGTGCAGGTGGACGACGCAGTGCTAAAGTGACAAGGTTTTTTCAGTTTTGTGCCTATTTGCTTCAGTCCTCGTGTTTCTTTGTTATGTCTATGAAATGCTGAATGGCGAACAAGCCAAACTGTCTACTTCTATGCATATAGTTGACTAGCAATTCAAGAGAACCATTATTTCCTGAAAAACAGCTGTTTCGTTGACGTGGATGGTAACACTGTATTTTTTTTAAAATTCATTCTATATCATCTGTGCAAGTGGAGTTCCATGTACACATGACGTGCACAAGGGAGAAGTGCATGTGTAGTAACTTTATTATTTAGCGCAAGACATGTCACTCCTGAATTTGTGATGGTTTTGCTTGACATTGAGGCAGGCCTTAGGCATTCGCTCTAACGCAATTGTGTGATGTTTAACAATAAAGGTTAAGTAGTAAGATCCCCGCCCCTCTAATAATCACCTAGGGGGAGGGGGGGGCGCGAAGTCTGCTCCGTACATTGACTTAATAGGGAGGGTGGGCGCTGCGACTAGCCTTCGCCCCCCCCACCCCCTTCCCCCCTGAAAAGGAACCCTACGCTCTCTTATGGGCATCTGCGTGTGTAACTTTTATATGTTATGGGAGCGGCAGTGGTAAGCGCGCCGATGGTAGACGAGAACGACGGGACATAGGCACGGTCGCGGCTCGCGCTCAGCGGCCGCCGGCAGTCAGTCGTGGCGGAGACTTGAATTGATAAAGATGTGTTGCTCAGTGTCTCGCCCTCGTCTCTGAAGGGTTCTGTGCGGCGGCAGGCCAAGACACCTACAGTGGAAACAGGCGGTCTTCGAACAGCTCGGAACACGCCGCTGCCACGGTATGCGTGTAGCTCGAGGCAGAAATAACGAAAGTTGCTCCACAGCACACGCCCATGTATTACAAATACTTTCGGCCATCTGAAAATAACTTTGTCACGCTATATCCACGAATTTTGGGCGAACGATGCATTGTAGGCAAGTGGAGAAGCACTCAAGAGGGCCCACGTTTACCATTTTGCAATCGGCACGACACGACGAACCCAATATTTCGGAGTCAAAGGTGCTTATTTTGGTCTGTATGACGCCCCGCAATTTATGTGCTGGCCTTAACCAAGGGCAAATACATGCCGATGCTACGAAAACACAAATTTAGGTGACTTCGACGGGTTACCAGCCTCTTTGTACATATATAACCCAGTGAAAAAACATACAAGGAAGTGGTGGCACGTTAGTGTAATGGTTATGGTGTTTGCTTTAAGTGGATGTGGTCGCGAATTCGATTCCTGTGTTGCATGGAAATCTGATGTTTGTTCGTATATACATTGGTGTCTATTTTCTAATATGTCCCAGTCATAAATAGCTGCAAGAAATGTCTATGAAACGCAAGCATAGTGCCTCAAGTATTTTTTTTCGCAGGCACGCCCGCTAACACCGGCATCTACGGCGCCATCTAGATATAAAACCCTAAATACAGTGTACAAACCACAAGTGCGGAATTAAATCGAGCTGCTGCAGAAAGTCACCGCTGCTGCTTCTCTGCACCGCGTTTGGTTCAATGTTGCGCCTGACGGGCCGAAGGACATCGCTTTCTTTCGACATATGGCGCGATCGAGTATTCTTCAAGACCCCTAATACCTATCTCGGCTTCACTTTTGGAAGCATTTACCTTATCTTTGGAACAGCGGAATGAGTACAGCGTCGCCATCTCTGCACGGCTAAAGAAAACACGAGCGACCCTTGTAAACAAACCTTCTTAAGCCTTCTGCACAATAAATAGACTGTGTATATAAAAAACGGAGCTATTTTAGCGGCAGTATAAAGCTAGCGAAGCCTCATTATTAAAATTTAAATGAAATACGACCATTATTTCGGATTGAATGAGTTTAATAATCCGGGCCGACAGCTAGAAAGGTTCGAAGTGGACGGCTCTCGCTTCAGCAGGCACCGCCATCTTGCCCATACCCTAAAACCTCCTTTTGAAGGAGGTTTTGCGCACTGTCTTTGACCCTTTGTGCGGCAGTGGGACACATACGTCCCACTTTTCCGTGTACAGAAAAAAATTTCTCCCAGATCACCCGTTGCAATTAGCGCAACATTAATTCACTGATATCTTACCTAAGTCATCGTAGTCTCGAAAAAAATTATTTTACCACGCTTTCCAAGGGGGGATGTAGTGTTACAATAGCGTTGAATTTCGGTCAATTTTTTATGATCGCTTCTGAATTTTCCTCTTTTTGAGATACATAGAACCTACCAATCAAAATGCTGGATAATATCCTCCTTTTCTGGTTTTTGAGAGAGACGATCTTAGCTTCCAGACATCACGTGTTTTTGTAAATTTGCGAAATAACTTGACCAATAAATGCATCGGAACAATCCCCTTCAAAATTATCCCGCTAATCGCGCAGCGCAATTGCGGATAATAATGCGTGGAAATATTTTTCTCGATATTATATACCTCTCGAAATGTAGCCACATGTTCAGGGATAACATCTGTACTCGAAAATTTCAACAACAAAAGCTAGGACAGCCAAATTGACAAAAAAAGTGGTCGATGCATGCGGTGAAGTAAGCTTTACAGGGACATACCACAGCGCTTTGAAGGCTCAAGAGACGCAACTGCAGGCGGCGTTCTCCTGCTCAAATGAGGTCCGCACAACTTTTATCTTCACAACTTTAGAAGTGATACTCTGTGCCACTTGCTTCGGCCGTTTCATCCCAAAATTCCCGTTGATGCAATCGCGAGATGGTGCCTTCATGAGGCAGTGGGACAGTGTTTTCCCACTTTTCGAAAACACTCTCATGAGTCAGTGGGACATATATGTCCCACTTTTTTTCAGTAAACTACTGGCTTGATTTTTATGAAATTTGTTTCATACTATTTCTTTCTAGTTTATATCAATAAAGCACAGCCGGTTTTTATATTACCATGTCAAAAATATAGGACGACCGACAAAGGGTTAAGATGCATGTTAAGAGCCGAGCCCAAAACTCCCTAAAAGGCTCGAACCTGTTTACTGTGTAAGGCAACACAGCAAATCTGGTTGGACAGATCAGTTATTCTTTGAAAGCTCTGCGGTCGTCAGGTACACCATCATTCGTCAATTAAAAAAAGAAAAAAAAAGAAAAATTAAGCTGAAAGTACCACGTCGAATTTCGTGCCATAATTTGAGCACATGAATGTCAGCGTTTTGTAACGGGCGTTCATGTCAATGTGCTTTTCCTCTTTTAGACACATTGGCTGAACGAAATTTCTCGGATATTCGTACGTTAAGTCATTGGCCGCCTCAAGGACAGCGTACTTCATTTTTGCCGATGATGAACAATTAACGTCTAGTCGACGCCGGAAAAATTCATGTCGTAACAGCGACTCGGCGCAAGAGTTGGAACGTCGTGTCGCCACCTACAGTCTCTTATCGCTAGTTTTCACGCTTGCCAGGCCTCCTCTAGCGACCATAGCTGTCATTTAGGTACTTTGAAAGAGTTTTTACTGAAGTTAGAAACAGAATTTTAGTCCTTAGTATGGCTTTAACTTGGAAATACGGTTAGGATCTAAAGCAAGACTCATAAGCTATCACGGTAACCTATAATCGCATGATAAACTACGCATCTGAAGATGGAACATACAGAAGTTTTCATAAGTCCTACTGACTAAAGGGGTGCCTTGTTTACTCGTACACTTGTCTATTTACTGGGCTAATATTGGCTAGCCTTGTGTAATGTTTGATATGCGCCCTTTTAACGCTGTAGCAAGATGTTACATGGACTTTATTATGGCTCAAGCTACCTCCATAAAATTCTTCGACCACTCTGTACAGCCTTTTCCAGCCTCTATTATTTCTATTATGAAATATTCGGCTCCAAGCGGACGTATAAACGTGCTCTTACCAGGGCCTGGGGCCTGTGTAGTGGTAGTCGTCGTCACCGTGGTTGTTGTCATAGTCGTCTGCGCCGTGGTTGTTGTCGTAGTCGTTGGCGCCGTGGTTGTTGTCATAGTCGTCTGCGCCGTGGTTGTTGTCGTTGTCGTTGGCGCCGTGGTCGTTGTCATAGTCGTCTGCGCCGTGGTTGTTGTCGTTGTCGTTGGCGCCGTGGTCGTTGTCATAGTCGTCTGCGCCGTGGTTGTTGTCATAGTCGTCTGCGCCGTGGTTGTTGTCGTAGTCGTTGGCGCCGTGGTTGTTGTCATAGTCGTCTGCACCGTGGTTGTTGTGGTTGTCGTTGGCGCCGTGGTTGTCATAGTCGTCTGCGCCGTGGTTGTTGTCATAGTCGTCTGCGCCGTGATTGTCGTCATAGTCGTCGGCACCGTGGTTGTCGCCTCAGTCGTCTTTACCGTGGTTGCTGTCGTGGTCCTGGTCGCTCTTGTAGTTGACATCGTTACAGGGCTTGTCGTAGGAGACGGGCGTGCTGCGAACATACATTATTTCGCAATCAGAACGCTTGAGCTTAAAGAAGTCATGAGAGAAAATCTTAACCTTGTATTCTACAATACATTTTACACTTCCATATTCATGTGGCAAAATGTGAGCAGCTTCGGGGCCGACAATAACTTCTATTTGAGTTTTCATTACTCCCCGATATACTCTAGACCAGTGGGTCTCAGCCATCAATGCTTCGGGGACGCCTAGTGGAGCGCTGGAAGTGACGAGGCACCCTTTGCATGGAGAGAAAGAGGTGGAAGGGGAAGGGGGGAGTCCTAAGTCAACGCAGCACGCCCCGTTAAATGGGTGCCTTTCGTTTCTCCCTTGAGTAAATCGGTCAAAAGTGCCACGACAATTCGATCTCAACAGCTAGTGAATAAATTGTGTGGTCTGCAGGCGCATTCAACCTGTTTCTAGCTATGTTTTCGCTTCAAATATGCAAAAATAGAAAATATATGCTCGCGTGCATCGGTCGTAAAAAACTGCAGCAAAACTTCATAGCCATTTCATGCAAAAATGGAAACATCGGTTAGCTCCTCCGTACGAAAGGAGTGCTATGTGGTGCACCATACCGAAAACCCGAAGGGGTCATTGTCACGGTGTTGTGTGCCTCTTTAAAAAAACGCGTTTATTTTTTTTTTCTTCGATGAAAAGGACTTCGGATCCCCATTTGAGAATCACTGCTGTAGACTAAGCTAGCCACACTGGAGGAAACCGATATTTAGTAAGCTTGTCGTGGTTAATGATAACGTGTACACTTGGACTGATCATATCAGGCAGGTGTCTCGTTCGGTATCTTAGGATAGTTTGCGTACCTGTTGTTTTGTTCAATTTTGCCGGTTAATGTATTGATTCAGTAGACAACTGGGGACATAGTACCATGCATGGCATTATCATTGCTGCTTCCTGCCGAAGCATGTGGAGGCAGAAGACGCTGACACTTAACACAAATGGTTAAAAAGCGGGTGACACAACAGTGGGCACCTACTTTGTGACATCACACAAGCACTACCAGTACGTTAGTCGTTGTTGGTAGAAGTACAAGAAAAACTGAACCAAATGGCACAAACGAAGAAAGACGATCACCAGAGGTGAAAACGCGTGTTGTGTTTTAGTGTTTTGTGAACAACATTTATCATGAACTACAACCTCACCCAATGTACCCGACTTCTAAGCGGAGAGTATCCTCTCCGCTTAGAAGAGGCCACTAAATCGGCCATCAATTGACAACTCGCCCAACCGTCCAGCCTCCAAAGTAAAATAATACCCACTGAATATTTCGCGAATGGCACTTTACACGAGCTACCAACTTGCGCAACAATGTGTGTTCATGATGAACAGAAACCCAATTTAAAATCAATGTTTTGATGGCAACATTTCTGCAATTGTATAACCCGATCAGAGCGAGTGCTTCTTTGACAGCTGTCTCGCTAAAGGATAATGTTAAAGCGATATTTTACACGGTTAAATTTGCAGGTCTTACTCTCGACAAACGGCATAAGCACAGCAGCCATGCTAACTTTCTAATTAATAATGTTTAATTTGTTATGTGTGCTAGCATTACAACCATTATTTTTACCCTCATGTTATTACCTGCTACATTAGGCATGGAATAACACCAATTGATCATACTCTTTTTCCACGTGAGGTAGTGAATAAGTCATACTTGACTTATCATTTGGAAGCATTAAAAACCAGGCAATAAGTTTGTGCCCTTAGCTAACCCCGCTGCCTTCCTTTCATATCTACAGTTGTTCCTAGTCACTTTTCATCTGAATCATCACGGAATATTCTTAGGACGCACTTTTATGACGTTATAAGCAAAGCTACTAGGTTTTCAGATCACCACTAATAAAAAAGCATACCTAGTTATGGAAAATTTCCACTTTGTTTCCACGCCATTTCACTTGGAAATTCCATCTCGGTTAATAGGATGCTATCTCATTCACTGCAATTTTCTAACAGAACACGAATGAACTAGTGTTTTAGGCAGCATCTCTTCGTTTGTCATGCAGATATCTTATTTATTCGTTCTTTTTTCTTTTGTCCGGGCAAAGCTCTTGGATGTCTCACCGAACATGAAAAGTTCCTGTCAGCCTCGGCATCGGCGGCGTCAACAAGAAGGATGCAAAAAGTTATCATCGTGCGATTACGTCATCATTTGACGCCATCATGACGTAATCGTGACGTCACACGATTACTGCATCTCACGATGTCGTGGGCTGGTCAAAAGTGGGCCGATCACGGAGGCAATGCAAAACCACATGACTTGCAGAAAGTTTCTAGTGGTGTCATCCATTGGCAGATTCGTAGCACTTCCGGTAGCACTTTTTGTGCTCCATGCGGAGCAAGTAGGTTTCATTGGCAGATTGAGAGTGTTCCCTGTATATTTCACTGGCAGATCCGGAGCAGCTCCGTAGCGCCATCCACTTCACGAAGCATCTTTTAGATGTGAAGCATCTTATGGCGAAGCTTAATCCGGTGGTGGTGGTGGTGGTGGTGTGCCGCGTGACCACCCTTACTGCGCATGCGCAAACCCTTTAAAAAAATAAAAATAAAAAACCTCCTCTCCCGCTCTCTCTGCTCTAGGCATCTCTCCCCGCGGCAACCACACCCTCACTGCGCATGCGCCTCCCCTCCTCTCTCCCCTCCTACGCTCCCCCTCTCTCTCCTCAGGCATCCCTGCCCGCGGCGTCAACGCGGTAGAAACAGTTTCACATCTCCTCTGTGAGTGCCCAGCCCTTGTCGACGCTAGGAAGCGGCTCACAACTGAGTACCGCCGCCACGGTCTGCCCTGTGTGTCCCTACAGGACTTCCTGTTCCCCTCCGGCTACGAGGATCGCCGCCGCGCCGCTCTAGCGGCCCTGATCTCCTTCCTACAAGACGCCAACCTGATCGAGCGGCTTTTCTAAGCCGCCCGACCTGGTAAACCAGGCGCTTCTTTCTCCTTCCATCCTCTTCTCTCTTCCTATCTCCTTCATTCCCCACCCCCCCACGAGTGTTTTGGTTGAGGGGTCCTTTACAGAGACAGTTATCGAGCACTCTTCCCCCATTTTCCCTCAATTTCCTCTTTCTTCCCTCTTAAGAATCACTCACAACACTCCAACTGCGCATGCGCGTCCCCCCCCTCTCTCTCCTCTCCTACGCTTCCCCCTCTCTCCTCTAGGCATCCTTGCCCGCGGCGTCCACACTCCCACTGCGCATGCGCGTCCCCCCCTCTCTCCTCTTCTATGCTCCCCCCCTCTCGCCTCGCGACGCCGACGCAGGCAGCGTCTGCTAGCGAGTTTCTTGGTTGAAAAAACCGAGTGCTCGCGCTGCACAACCGTTCACTGGCCACCCCGTATATATGGCACTGGATCTTGACCTCCAATGTGGTGCCGGTGGGAGATTTATCCTGTGCGTTGTTGAACAATAAAAATTCGCAGCGTGCACGTTGACTAAAAGCGGACTGCGGGTCTCTGTGTCCAGTAGGAGTCTTCTGTCTCTCATTGCCCATTAGCAGCGATTGGCATGTTCCAGTAGGAAACACCGCTCCATTACTGCGTGCTTTGCGCCTCCCCAGTTTTCTCTCCTGCGCAACGCTGCGAAGAGCGCCAGCGTCAACGCCGCCGCCAGTGTAAGCGTTAGCGCCCGCTTCTTCACATCTACACATGGTTCCCTTTAGCGGGAGATGGTGTAATTTTTTTCTACTCCGCGAAAAGCGGCGGATTGTACGGGAAGTCGCGAGCGCCCCGCGCTGTTCAGCGCAAAACACGGCCAACTCAACGGCGAAGAGACACACGTCCGCACAGACGGCTGGGGAACGCGTTTCTACAGACGCACGATGAATGCGCACCTTCACGATTCAAACGTGCGGATGCGTCGTGTCACCGAAGCTGACAACTCTATAGCCACCATAGCCCCAGGAAGGCGACTCGCGTCTCGGAAGAATAATTACAGGTGCGTCGCAGCGTCAACTTGCGCTTTTACCGGACGCGGATGTTCACCACCGCTCCCTGCCAGTGGCGTAGCCAGGGGGTGGCACACCGGGCCCGTGGCACACCGCCCAACCCCCCGGAAAAAATTTCTGCCTGCGCCCCAGCCCGGTGCCATTTGCTCCAGCGGGAGCACATGTCTTCCATTGGTAGATGTCCTTCGGTTGCCCTCCGCCAGATTAGAGTGCTCCGGCGCAGAGTTCATCAGCCACTTCGAATCTGCCAATGGAATTCACCATAATTCTTCCAATTCCGCAGGCAAGGCATATCAACGTTGGGTGCTGAAAGATTTAGGGCGAGATCAGTGCAATCAACGGAGGACATAAAGAAGGTGGTTTTCACCTTGCAGTCGTAATTGGTAATTGCATAAGGGATGGTGTGACTTTTTGTTCTGCATTACTGTTGTTACTGCACATGTAGGTTTTCTATCCTGCAATATTAGTGTGCTAATCCGTGTTTAGTAATGTGCAATGAAAAACTTATCATGCACATTACCGTATTTACTCCAGTGTAACACGCTTTTTTTTTCAGATTTCTACTACCTGAAGTCGACCCTTGCGCTACAATCGGATACCTAAATTCAAGTTTTCTGAAAAGTGCAATGATGCGCAAAATTATTTTCTTCTCTTTTTATTTTTTTCTTCCTGGTAGTCACCCATCGCGTTCAAATCGTGGTCGCACTACAATCGAGTAAATAGGGTAATGCCCATTAATTTTGTGATGATGCTGTATAACGCTGCTTTAATGTATATCTATTTTCTTTTTATTGTGACGCGTAATTCACGATGCTAAATAATTAGTTTTTGTTTCTGATAAATGGTTTCTTTGTACCATTATTGCTGCTTTAACACTGATGCACGCAAACAGGTGGCAGTAGGCCCCCCCAGACAGTTTAAAACTTCGGGACCTCCTGGTGCTGTACATAATATGTACACGCCATTTTCTTGTGCATGCAATGGCAGTTACTAAACATGAACTTGTAGGCCTTCAGGAAGGGGGGCGGGGGTTTGTAGGATAAAAATGAGATTCGGTGGTGACAGTCGAGGCTACAATATAACATTCTGAAAAAAAAAACTCGAGGCGTTGAGACTGTTGTGCAGCCTTTCATTCCGGAACAGTACACTGTGGAATAATAACAGTGGCTATATACCCACCACTGCAATATCTAACTGTCATGGCCAGGTCTTTCTTCCTATTCATCGTACACTGAATTTAGGTGCCATTTCAGCCATCGCAGGCGCTCGTAGTAAAACAAATCGATTTCTCTAAAATTTCTAATACGACACCTAAAGAAATAACTTAGCTTGCTTCCTTCCATTGGCATAACAACTTGCCAGATCCAATGCAGATTATTCATAACCGCTGGGCGACGGTATTTGGGTCATTCAAATTGAAACGACCGAGCTCAAAGTTCGACCATCGGTGATACGATTGAAAAAAATTGAGCTGAAACGTAACTGCATGAGAGTGAGTTTAGTTAAGTATTTCGTTCAAAAAAATTTGGTGGTCACGTGACCGCCCTTTAAATACTTCGGTGAGGAGGAAAACCTTGCTCGGAATAAATTATGCGTGTTTAACCTTGATATCGGGTACAACGGCACATTCTATATTCAAGCATTCTATTGTCATTGTTCTATTAGGTGACGTCACACGTAAAACAATATATTAATTTTCCGGCTTAAATAGACCTAGCAAAGAAGCGAGAAAGTACACATATTCAGGCAAGTTTTGTAAAAACCGCAAAAATAGAGGGAACGTTTCAGCCGCAAAAATTTTTTCAGCCCTTTTACTAGTTGACAAAGCATCTGCTAAAATTATTTTCAGCCTATCCAAACAAATGTTTGTTGAGAGAAATGCTTGCAAAATTGACAAAAAATTACTTTTTCGGGATATTTACTCGTAAATTAGGCATCAAGGACATCGCGATTAAAAATATATGAAACAGTTCATTATATGATCCAACGTTTTGTCTTGTGGTGTGGAAATTTCTGTGGTTGTAAATTTTGTTTAAAGAGAAAAAGTAATTTTTATCTCCACAACCAATTAAGCTGGTAGGCGCTGGCAAATGGAAGCGTTTTCCGTAATTTTAGGTAAGTTATTGCAAACCGATTATTCACATTTTGTACACTTCATATCAATGCGAACATATCGAAACCGGAAAACCTTTGTCCCTTCATAACAGCCTTTCTTGGCACTTGGAGAAGTCAGGCAGACGAGTAAAGCAAGGACGTAAGCATTTGGCCATGGTATTTAATGGCTGACTCTGCTTCATTTCATGACATACGGATGCGTGGATCACATGGTTTCTTGTTCTCAGCTGTTTCAAACTAGCACAAGAACAGTGCTTCATGGTTTAGCAGCACTTACAAAAGGAAGCTATGGCTTCCAAAATGTTATTTTTTGTCGTTCACGTCTTTTGCGTTTCGATGTGGCGTCCTCTGATCTCATTTTCGGCACCTTAATCGTTAACATTGGACTAGGCTGCCCTGTCATTAACACCCGCTTTCTCACCTGAATTTCTCGAGTGTTGAAGAATGGTGTAACGCCAATACGAAATGTTCAATATAGTAGACGGTCTGACATGGTGCAGTTGTCCCGTCGCTTTGACAACATCTTCATGGCGAATCTCTGAGTGAGCTGGGTTCTCTTTTCTTGAATTGAAGAATGCGGTACCAAAATTAGTGTAACACCACTTACATACCCTTTATTCCAGATAAACAAATCCTGTGGTGTCTGAATCTGACAACCATGTGACCTCTGCAGAGTTGCTGTTCTTGCCAGATGTTTCAGTGGGCCGCCAACACAGTCGCATGCGCTTTTGCCATGTGAAGCGGCAAAGAAGTTCCGCTTTGGTGACAGATTGTGGTCCTGTCGTGGTATTAAATGTTCAAGAAATTGTTTCTGTGTAGCCACTTAGAAACCCAGCTTCTCGTCCTGCACTGTCTCATGTCGCACGGTGACGCAGCAGTCAATAAAGGCCAAAACAAAGCTAGCAATGCTCCAAACCGATGAAAATAATCTAAAAAAAGGTCCAAAACAATATAAACAACCGAAATAACCAATAACCGGTTCCAATAAGCTTACCTAAAATTACGGAAAACGCTTCCATTTGCCAGCGTCCACCAGCGACAGTGGTTCTGGAGATCAAAAATTATTTTCTCTCTTTAAACAAAATTTACAACCACAAAAATTTGCACATCACAAGAGAATACGTTGGAAGATATAATGAACTGTCTAATATATTTTTATCGCGATGGCCTTGATGCTGAATTTGTGAGTGAATATCCCAAAAACGTCATTTTTTTTGTCAACATTGCAAGCATTTTTCTCAAAAAGCATTTGTTTAGATAGGCTGAAAATATTTTTAATAATATCTGGGGTTTTACGTCCCAAAACCACGACATGATTATGAGAGACGCCGTAGTGGACAGCTCCGGAAATTTCGACCAGCTGGTGTTCTTTAACGTGCACTGACATCGCACAGTACACGGGCAGATACTATGTTGACTAGTAAAACAGCTAAAAAATTTTTGCGCCTGAAACGTTGACGCTGTTTTTACAATACTTGCGTGAATATGCGTGCTTTCTTTCTTATTTTCTAGGCATATTGAAGCCGGAAAGTTAATATATTGTTTTACTTGTGACGTCACGTGAGAGAACAATGACAATAGAATGCTTAAAATAGAATGTGCCGTTGTACGTAATACCAAGGTTAAACACGCATAAATTATTCCGACCAAAGTTTTCCTCTTCACCGGAATAATCAAAGGGCGGTCACGTGACTGCCCAATTTTTTTAACGAAAATACTTCCCTAAACTCACTCTGATAAAGTTACCTCTCAGCTCAAGTTTTGTTCAATAGAATCACCGGTGCTCCAAATTTGGGCTGGGACATTTCACTTCGAACGACCCAGTTGCCTGTGATGACCCTAACGATCTTCTCGCTCTGAAAATAATGACATCAATTAAAGCTACAAAATTAGACAAATTACGTTTAAAAAAAAAACATTACATTCCCCCACGAAACCTAGAGAGTACAGTTTCATAGATTAGTACAAAAATCCTCCTGCTAATGACATATATTGCCTTGGAGGCAGGAACTGAGCGTCAGAAGGTCCACAATCGTGCGATTACAATGAAACTAAGCCAAGAATGAATCTGAGGTTGGTAGCAGCGTCCCTTCAAGATGGAAACATTTTTAAAGGCTTTTCGAATGCATGTTCGTTCTTGCGCTACGAATTGCCTACAGTTCATTACAGTGCATATATAAAAGACAACGTTAAGATTCTCTACAGCTGCCTCTAGAGCTTATGATATTATCCATTCAGGCGTGAACACTTTCATGTATGGTTTTCTATTGCACGCTCATTTGGGCCAGCCTTGTAAAATCTTGAAATAGGTTCATCGTTTGATGTTAATCGATCTGAGCACTTTTGGTGTTATTTGATGAAAAGAAACTTTTCACTGGGTGCTGCGTTGAGGGTTGTCTCTTAGCAGCCGCTAGCGTAGTTGCACAAAGCTATAATCAAAATGGCAAAGTAACTATCTATTCTATAAATCACTGCATTACCTTGTCGCGTAAGGTCAGAAAAGGCGCACCTACCTGCGGGCGCTGCAGTGGACATCGGCTCTACTGTAACCCTTGGACTGCCTCCCATTCGTGGCGTTGTTGAAACAGGTGCTTCGTGTTTTGCGGCAGCAGGTGGACTTGAGCTTGGCTTCATCTCACGGAGATCATCCGTGGGGGGCATCAACCGGATCACCCTTTACTGTACCAAAACAGGCAGAAATCGGTCGCCCAGCCGCAAAGACGCGGAAATCCGACATCTCACGAATGGTACCGGGCAATAACCTGGGACATTTTAGGAACTAGCAAATAGAATGGACGAACGAACAGCTTGCCTCCGTTGACGCCCGAACCCACAATCTTCGATTGACGCATTCGCTTTTCTTCCAGCTGAAGTACGAAAGCACTTTATTTGTGTCAACCTATGAAGGCTTTACTATAAAAATGTAAAAAAATACAAATCATGTTCAATTTGCTCCATTTGGCTCCGTTATATGTTTGCTTCGATAGGTTGCGTTGACCAGGGAAAACAAGCTCCTTGCCAAATTCACCTGTTATGGTTATTTCACAGCGAGGTTATCTTCCCGGCCAGGGCTGGGCAGAATCGAAATAAAAGAGTATCGCGAAAGTATTCAGAGATGCTTTTGAGTATCTGTATTGCCGTACCGAGATACATTTCGAAAATGTATTTGTATTTCAGTAAAGAAATACATTTACGGTGTATCGATTGTATCGCGATACTATACAGGGCACGGGTATCTCGTTACATTTTTATTTTGCGAGAAATGAGTCTAGGTGCGTTTTCAGTGCTTCCCAGGAGACAATGATTTTTTTTGTGCCAAAACTACCAAAGGCGCGCCACTGGTCGGTGACATAGGAAGGGCCAGAATGGCTTTCCCTCAAGCACAGAATGGCTCATATGGGAAAGCGCGTGACGCCGCTGACGGCAGATTCGCGAGGGCAGTGTTCTGTGCCTCTGAAAGTCGTTCTTGCTCAAGGCCAGTGCAGCAGGCCTATATTTAGTGGCTGGCAAGCCACTTGTTTGGGTGGCAAGCCACTTTTTTATTGCAGTAGATATCTGCAGTTATGTAATTATTACCCACTGTGTACTCTGTAAATACCCCCCCTCACCCAGTGTTATGTCTTAACAGAGCGGAGCGTACTGTAATAAACCAAAAAAAAAGATCAACTGCAAGGTTCAGTGCTCTGCAACTTTGTTTAGCACGTTATGTTGCACTAATTGATGGCTTTACGGAATATCAGCATCCCCGAAAAAAGTACTCCTCTATCTGTATTCCGGAACACTTTTTGCGACATTGTGGAAACTTATCTCCGAAATATCCCGTTACGTCAAAGGGAAATGTATTTCAGTATCTGCATCCACCGGCGGCAACGTAACTATGCAGCTCACGGTTTTCAAATCAGCCGATGGCCGTGGACTATAGTTTCATGGCGCGGTCATTTCGATTTGTAGCATCATTTGTCGAGAAAAGAGGCAATGATTCGTAGCTGATTTATAGAATGACTTGCTAATTCCAGGCCACGTGCTGCGCTATAATTTATGGCTCACGTTCTCAGGGTCATCGATTACCGATCTGCAGCGTTTTATGACCATGCTAAAAATGTGGTGCAGGGCCCATTTTAGTACAATGAAACAGAAGTACTCACAAAGATCGCTGGTGCTAACGACGAGGACAACCACAAGGCTTATCATGGTCACCAGGCAGACGCACGCGATGACTGCCAGTATGGTTTCCCTGGGCTCGGGCTTACTGCACAGAGGTTTGTTTACTCTTTTATTTGAATAAGTGCTTATGAAATTGGATACCTTAACAAGGATGCTCCACAAAAGTAATTCCTCGGAAGGAAGCAAGAAATAATTTCTAATCTACTCTGTCAGGCATACAAACAAGAGATCGATTGGTTTAATGTATACTGCCTAAACATTATTTCAAACTTGCTTGAGTGCGTTGTTAGAACGGTACCAGAATGCTATATGCAGTGTTGTTGCGTGTAACTTTCTCAACGGGATAAACATGTGGCACTTACCAAGAAACACCGCACCCATGTCATTCGTGGTAAAAAGACGAAGGCAAATTTACCTCACCTCAGCCATTACAGTGGAATGAAAATTTCATGACTACAGAAAGGAGACGTATCTTAGATAATGCGTCTTGCTGAAAATCCACTGGCAAAGATGCCTAACGCTGCTGCGACCGAACCAAATGTACACACTTTCAACTCATAGAACTCCACTCTCAGTCGTAGAATGGCTTTCTGAGTGCAGAACAATGAGCGCGCGTCGTGTGTTTCGTGCTTGTAGGGAATCAGCGCAACCACGTAAACCTACCACGTCACTCACACAGATATCAGCGTTAGCTGCACGATAAGGAAACCCCGTTTGTCAAAATTGTTCCACAGTCTTCCGCTACATCATGCTCATATTCACACCGTGATTTAGCACGCAAAAGCTGGGAAATATTATTATTATTATTATTATTATTACTAATATTATTATTAGTTGTGAATAAGGCTGAGAGATAACATTTATTTCTGATCAAATTATTATTTTCTTTGGAAGTAGACTTATACTATGAGAACTAAGCGAGTACCGTGCACTCTCTTTGGAAGAGTAATTTCTTGTCCCATATTTAAGTCTCTTTTCCAGGGTAAATCATCTCTTTTCGAGACAGAGGATAGTAATGGCCCCACAAAAGGTCAACGTACTCCACTCCAACAGAGTAACGTAACTCTGGCAGAAGCAGAGTAGCATGACCCCACCGAAGGGAGTAGTAGTACACCTCACGTAAGAAAATAGCAGAACTCGCGCCGAAATTGGGCTTTAGAATTGCTTACAACAATTTTCATCACGCTCAGACAGTAATGATGGCTAAATAACGATACTACGACAAAAAAAAGAAACTGTTGCAAAAAAAGACGATGTCGGAGTGCGACTCCAACCCGCGACCTTCAATCGCACATCAGAAGCGAGTCCGACACGCTAACGCTAACGGCACGCTGGGAGATAACGCACGTGTGCTTATTTCTTCATGTTCTTAGTAATGTCGGTGATCTGTGTTTACATTTTCTTGTTCAGGCTCGCAGATTGGAGTGTCTCCGCACGTGCGGCAGCCAAACCGACTGTAGATCATGTGTTTGTTTTATGCTTCTCAAGATCAGAACGTCAACTCAACACGTTTTGTAGTGAAAACGGTTAGCGCAACCGAAGATGCGCCGGGCATTGGCAGTGACTCGCGAAGCGCTTAGTCATTTCTCTTTCGGAAACATCGTACTTCTGAACAGCACACTGAACAATTCGGTTTTCGTCACTGCGTTGGAGAACAGCACACTGAACAATTTGGTTTTCGTCACTGCGTTGGATATATTTTCGATCATTTCCGTTCACGTTCCACGACTACCGCCATAATACTTCACTGTAGGCGTACCATACATTAGGCTTACGGTAGCATCCTCCGTGTGGAACATTCGTAGCGAAAAACATGTATATTGATATACGAAGAATGTAATAACCGCTTGAATTGACTTTCGTTCGTGAACGATTGAATGAGGTCATATTCGCTTATTTAACTACACAAATGCGAAGCTAAAAACGCGGATATTAAGTGTCCCAAGTGCTTAGAGTGCGCTGAAATTCACATGGGAGGCGCTGGAAACGCTGTTCTTTTTATTAGGCGTTTCCAACGCCGCAACAAACAAATGTAGTAATCTGTAGTGCATATATCTGGGGTTATTAAGAAGTGGTCTTCACTCGCAACGTGCCGGCACATCGATATATAGACCAGGAGCAGGAGTATAACCGCGTTTTACTCTCTCATGCCTGAATAGTATATCGATATTTCACACTCTCTGAGAGAAGTAGATTATAAAGCACTTTCACTCTCTCCTTTCATACAGTGTTAACAGTGCTTTCACTCCATCCGATGCCCTGCGAGAGTAGAACAACACTGAAAAGTAACTCGGCCTTTTTACTCCTGCGATACCCTAAGCAGTTTTTAGAGTGTAGTGCCACTTCGTGTTCCTTAGAAACACAATGACTTGGGTATTTTTATGGGGTGCAACGTCCAAAATGAACTCAGGCTATGAGGGACGACGCAGAGGAGCGCTGCAGACAACTTCGGCCATCTGAAGATCTGGAAAATTCAGTGAAATCGGCATACAAGATAGGTCGTTAGCAGTTTGCCTCCATCGAAAGTACTACCGCCGGGCCGGTCATGGAGCCGCGTCTTTCGAGCCAGGAACAGTGGGCACCGTTGCCCCTAAGCCAGCAATGCGGCTATAAATATATATGTAGACTAAAACACTGAAGCATCCCGTGTTGCCCTATATCAAATTGATATGTTCTGTCTGGTATAGCATACATTGAAAACTGGTCACGTCAATTAAGCTAGCAGTTTTTTTTTTACTTCATAGTCTGCTATGTTACAGCGGACTGACCATGGTCCAAAAGCAGACAACAAGCTGAAATTGATTATGCTGATCCCAGTAGGTTCACAGCGCTTGCAATATTCTGGCGTTGTCCTTGAGCAACATTATCTACGGTTATTACAACTAATGGTTAGTAAATGACATTCGTTCAGCTGTGGTGTACGGCTGTACCATTCGCTACAAGCTGTTGACGACAGAGAGTAGCTCCGATAACCTTTTTAAATGAGAGACATAGAACTTTCCAAATGTAAGCACAATGAGGCCTACTAGTACATTTGTAGTTTTTTTTTGTTGTTCCTAGCAACCCTTAGGGGATTTTGTACCTCTAGACGTAAAAAACCTGGATGAAGCTATTGTGAGAAGAATGACTTACGGCTCGGGAGGAGGTTCTGAGTCTGAAAATAATAAAGAAGCATCATATGAACAGTCAAAGATACGGTGCAATGTGAAAACAATTCTGCAGTATATTAGGATATGCATTATGAGCCAGCGCTTCAAAACTGTTCATTACCTACAAGTCTAAGCATCCACATACTAACCATAGATACCTGCTACCATCGAAGCTTACGTTTTGATGCTAGTTATTCCCTATTTCAAATCACATGCGCCTACTCAGGATTATATATTTATTGATTTATAATTTCAAGTCCCGGACTTCAGGCTTTAGTAATTGGTGGCGATACATTGGAAAACACAACAGCCAAGAACAAAAGAAGAACAGAGGAATTGCATTTACTAGACTCATGAAGGAACTCCGGGACACTTTCTCGACAAATGTTATAGCGAAACATCTTTCTGTCACTTCACACGTTGATTTCTGGCGGCCGAAGGCGTGAGAACCGAGCGAATTTTTCATGGAATGCAAGACGATGAAGGGAAAAGTGCGGCGCTCACTAATCATTAAGTTTATGTATGCACTACTCGGAAGGCAACTTCGCGGCTTCTACGTTTACGCCTTCCTGGGAACCTTTTCCTCGGAGTGATGACGTAGGTTGAAGAGAGCCAATAGCATCGATGTTACTTTTGCTTTCTTTGTCATTTTTACTATATTGGTGATAATGTGCCGACGTGTTGGCAAAACAGGGTCGGTTTTAAGTAGTGCCTTGACCGTTCCTGCTAATTCGTGCATTTTATGCAAAAGTTTCCCCTCTGTTCTCTGATATTGCAACCATGAACCAAATTACCCAAGCTTGAATCTCAGCACGAGCTCGGGATGCGCCGCCAAATTGGTTTTCCGCTAAAAAGCACTAGAAATTACCATGCTGTTATACTTATGGGTTAAACCAAGGCTCAGATGGGCCTCAGTGGGCTGTTTATAGACATTGTTTCTTAATACGAAGAAGCAGACCATTCGTATATATACAGGGTGTTCAAAGTTAACCTTTACGGTTTTCTTAAAAGTCAGCACTGTGAAGAACAAGAAAACCGCCTTTGCAGATAACTGATGTATCCAAGCGGACACAAAGTAAGACAATTATTATCGCTGTCAGCCGTCGAATTAACAAACTTATAATAGTGAACTTTTCAGCGACTGCAGCAAGAGGGCATGTTTGTGTTGAAAAGCTGGAGGAAGTCGTGTTTCTACACAGTTACGGTCAGAAGAATTCTTCTAGCATGTCTGTGCTCCGAGATATCCCACTGCAAAGTTTTGCATCATTACGCGCGAGACAGTCAGAACTGGCACAAAGCTCCTCCCTGATGTACTGCGGCAGTTGCGTGCGTCGTTTAATCTGACAAGTCGAAGGCACAGGCAAAGATGATAACGGTTACCCTTTTACCATCGCCTGGCAATAGCACGCAATTCACTGTTCGTCACATCGGAAAGTAACATTTCGCCGATCCTCACCGCCTTGAATACATAATCACGCTAACCTCAATTAAACTTTGCAGCGGAATATCTCGGAGCACGGACATGCTAGAAGAATTCTTCCAAGTGTAACTCTGTAGATGCACGACTGCCTCCAACTTTTCAATACAAACCTGCCCGCTCGCTGAAAGTCGCTCAGAAGTTCACCTATATACCTTAATTAATTTGACTGCTGACAGGGGTAATTATTGTCTTACTTTGTGTCCCAGGGATACATAAGTTATCTGCAAAGGCAGTTCTCACGTTCTTCGCAGTGCTGACTTTTAAGAAAACCATACAGCTTTCGTTGTACTCTTTATATGGTCCACTTACCATTGAAATTTTTCATTACGCTGCTATGGCTCGTCAACGGTTAAAACGAGTCTGCACCGCTCACTTGTGCTAAGACACCTTGCCTTTTACAGTAATTACTGTGGTACTAATTATTCTCCATAACTCTCTTGTAGCCCCTTATGAAAAGCGTCATGCATTGAAAGGGCAACACTTACACAAAATTAGAGAGCCTGGCTGGGAAGGCGTTGTGATTCCAGACACGAAGGAAGTCTCCTCTGTAAAAGGAAGTAAGTACACGCGTGCAGCAAAAAGATACTAATAAATGTATAAAGAGAACATAGCTAGAGAAGCCAATGGTCACAATGCTCTGTTAAAGAAGCCACTAAAACCCATTGATGATCTAGTGATAAATGCTAGAGAAATGCCTTAGCGTTACTTCAGGAGATTGGGCAGCAAGCGCGATCGAGAGACCCCTGCACACCATTACAGTGATCAACAGCCCGAACAGAGGTCGTGCAGGGCTTGTACTTAGGTGGTGCATGTATTACAAGAAACCGGTCAGAATCTCTGACCGTTCTGAAAATCTGTCAAGCGTTTAATGCGCTGGCCTTAAAACGACCAAACCATATAGCACTGTGGAAACGTTAAAAGCGCTTCCACGCGCTTCCCTGCATGGTACATATTCTGAACGCACTGTATTAAGGCATAAATATTGCTCATTACCTCAGTGCAAGGACAGCAACTCATGATAAGCAAACATTGAATTTTATCTGGGCAAGTATACATATGTCTGCAGAGATTAGTAACAGCGCAGCCTACATATGAAAGGCAAGTTGACACCGGAGGATTTGGATGAGGCTGAGCGCATCCAGCAGACATTAAAAAATCTTGACGAGAAATTTACCGCTGTCTCTAAAGCCGAATGTGTGACATCATTTAATTATGACATTTGTAATGTACATGGAAGTTACGTGGAAGACGACAAATACGGTTGAAACGAAATGAAGGGTCTGCCATGGCATCCTGAAAAAAAAATAATGATGCTGACGAGTGGACACCCCAAGGCATGTGCCCATTACACAGGTGTCAGGCCATCAGGATTCGGCACTAGAAATCATGCATGGAAATCATGCCTTCGGAACATCTTTACATTTAAATGCGTAAGATTTCTGTGCCTACACAACGAGGAAACTGTCCGTTTGTCTCTCTGTCCCTTTGTCACGTAAGACGATCAGAGCCATCAAAAAATAAAAGAATAAAAAATGCATTTTAATGGCGGGGCTGGCTTTGAACCCGTACCCTCCCGCTCCGGAGGCAATTAATGTAGCCATTGGACTTGATACCGACGCTTGGAAAACGTGACTACATCTGAACTGTATGGTTGCGTTGTACTCGCGGTATAAAAGAAAATTCGTGGTAGTCGAAAAAAACTCCATGTAGGACAGACTGTAAAGCCGAACGGGATGATTGCGCACTTCAGAAAAATTGCAACATTGCTAGAGTTTGAGGCCAAGCACGTGTTTTGGAGATCGCGGGATGCGCTTACTATGGTGTCTTTCGAGACGCTGACGAGTGCAAAAATAAAAAAAAAAGATGAAAGACGCCATGGGCATGAACGTACAGTACAACGTACACTAAAACTGTACGCTTAGGCACCACTTAGACAATTCTGAAAGAACACCCTGCGTACTTTTTCTATGTTTACTCATCCATTCGCATACGAAATCGAATACATCAACCCCCCCCCCCCCCCTCCCTACTTTTCCGCAAGCCCAAAGTTGCGGCTGTACACTGGTCGCCGGCTTCTGATCGACTGCATTAAATAACCTTGCCAAGCTGACTGCCTTAATAGCAGTTCAATACGTAATTGAAGTATACGATGAGCTCGGGTATAACTTACCCATTACAAAGTTTTCCTGCATAATATTATCTGTCAACGGACGGTTTGATTGCTGCAGTGTTGCCGCAACAGTTGCTACCGGGCAGTGGTTGAGTTTCCCCTGTGGTCAACAAAGACAGGACCTGAAAACGAACCGCCACAAGTGGTATCCTTTTGAAACACATCATTTCCTGTTGGTAGTACATTGTTGTCCGGAAAGGCTTGAACATAAAGGTTCAATATATTTTAGTTTTTGTCTATCTTGTAAAGCAAGAATATTGTTATAAGGGTTGTTCAATAGTTCAAATCCACAGTGGAGTGCCCATTACAGCTAGTCACCCAAAGCACAGGCAGCCCAATCTCGAGTTTTCTTTTTTAATGTAACAACAAAATGTGTGCAAATGACACGTCTGTGGCGGTTATTCTTCAGTTTTGTCTAGAATAGAGAGATTTTTGCTATTTGCCATGTCCAATATATCTTAAGCTGCCTGTGAAGCGATGTGCTGTGCTTATGTTTAATGCGGCTACGTATATCGCTGCTGTGCAGAGAATAAACTTATTTTCGTGTGACGCCTTTTTTGGGTTCTGTGCCCTTTTTATAACGGTTACACGTTTTTTGTGTATACTAGTGAGCATATACATAGTAACTGAGGAACAATTATTAGTAGGCAGCACGCTTTTTCGCTTTAGCTACAGTCGTAAGCTGTCGGTAATATGTCGAGAATGTCTACCGTATGGACAAAGGTCCACTCCTATTCTTCGGGTTTTTTTATGTTTTTGATTTTTTCCACAAGCAGTCTCCCCTGTCAGTATTTGGCTTATGTACACGTACGGTGTGTACACGTACGGAGCAACACGTACGGAGCAACTGTAAATATGATTGGGCAGAAACTTCAGACCCATCGCTTTCGTATTTGTCCGAGCCACATTGAAGCTACGCCACGCACGATGCTAACAAAAAGTCTGATCCAATTCAGTGCACCACATCTGCGCTTTTGTTGCCCTGCTCAAGAGATATTCTTGATGACAGTTTTCGGTAAACGGGGAGGGTGTGATTGGGGAGCACACTGCCTTTACTCCACCCCAGGGGATTATCAGCCTTCCAATTATCGGCTAATGGACAAAGCAACAGCAAGAATATACCAGGTGCGAATATTTATCACCACAGGACAATGCAACAAGTGCCAATAGGTGTCGAAATTTAAATCATGTAATTCCAAAACATTATGTCAGGGCGTACTGTCAACCCAGCGTGTGCCACCACCAACCCTCAAAAGGAAACGTAATCTTTGCACAAGTACCTGACACACAAGAGTTCGGTATGATTCTATGGAAGAGACTTTTTTGTAAATGACTCCTTGATAAAGGGGTCGTATTTATTTCAGTCAATGTGATTTATTGTGCCGTCTGAGTCTCGGATACCAGACAAATCACGACTGCAAGCGCAGCGCATTCTCCCCACCGCAGTATCACATTCAAAATGTGCAAAAGGGAACAGCTCTGAAGAAGCAGCAGTCTCTTGTATCTTATGTCCCTGATACGAGCCATGACCATAATACTGCCCGTCAGCCCTCTCCATTAGCTGACCCACGTTTTACCAAAAGAAGCTGCCGAAGCAGTAGGGAGTTTACCTGGTAGATGCGTTTATCAGCTGGTTTCACACCGACCACAAGAATGGGCGAGAGCAGGTCAGGCGGTTAGTTGGTTGGGCGGATCCTGGAAGTACTGGCTCAACCCACTACGGGGCACCGGCCACGAAGCGTGTGGCAGTAGGATTTGTGAAGCACAAAAAACGAAAAAGCTACTCAAAAAAGATAATTACTAGTAAAGCAAAAATGTTAGCAGTAATATTGGTTTCTTAATGCAATACTAATTAAAACGAGTAATACATACTAGAAAAGGTAAGTAAATGCAGACAATTTAAATAAATGCATGAAATGATAACGTATATATTTCCTTACATTATTAACATGGCAGTCTTCTTGTTTCTTTTATATAACTGAATACGACATCGTATATGCCTCTGTTGCAATGCTCCAGTGCCGACGCCCCCAGGGAGAGTAATGCCGATGTGGAAAGTTCAAGGCCAAGTTTTTTAATAGGTGGTTTCAAAAATCTTTGCCTGATATTTTCATATCTGCGACATTCTGTGAAGTAATGCTCTATTGTTTCTGCTTGATTACAATAATTGCATTGAGGGGAAGGACCAAAACCTGGCCTGTGCAAATAAAAATTTAATGACGGTATTCTGGATCGCAGTTTAGTTAATGTTACTTCCAAAGGTCTTGTACTACACCATGTGCTATTCCATGAGAACCTAAGGTGCTGGAAATTTGTATTATTTAGGACAGTAGATTTAGTACGTTGCTCTTCCCGAGAAAAATTTCGGAATATTGAGATCGTGCTAATAGAGACGGCCTCATACTATTTAGAACAGGTCCTTTAAAGGGACCCTGAAACGGTTTTGACGATTTTGTACAAACACTGTGGGCTGGTAGAATAAGTCCTTAGGGTGATTTATTGACTAATTTAAGCTCTCTGCGTAAACTGCGTAATTTATTACAACGCTTTAAAGCTTGAATTGCTGAAGATCACTGCGGCTCAGCCAGACGCGTTTCCAACCGCCCATTCACAGTACGACATCCACCGGTAGCTCGACGTCACTCAGGCTGCTGATCTGATTGCTTGTGGAATGCGCTCAAGTAAGATCGGCAGATAGGGTGGCGGCTCCTGTCGGGGCAGATATCAACCACTCCGCGATCTTTGTCTTCGTTGCCAGACGACGTGCGTGCTGCCGGGCGCACTGAGCTCGGATCCGAAGACCCAAGAGGCCCTCGTGAAACGTGCGAGGGCAGCGGCCCGCGCGAATGGGCTACCAGACTAAGTATCCCACTCACCTATCTCCTCACACAGAACATCAAATAAATGTTTTATTCCCTATCTGGGCTATGGTCTCTGAGATTGCGCGCAACCTGTCGGCGTGCAATCTCGGAGGTCATAACTGGGCGAAGCTGAAATCGTCGAGTGTGCTCATGAGAGCTCTGCGATTGCCAGCGATGCCAGCGTGTCTCATGACTCGAGGAGGCTAGGCAGGGGTGAGAAGCAGGGTATGATGTAATTGTCCGTAGTGGCCTTGGTACACGCCGTGTCGCTAAATTTGTGGTGCGAATGGTTTCATGATGCTTTAGCGCAAACGCTGACAAAACTTAAAAACACCGTTTCAGGATCCCTTTAACGGATGCTGCCGGCAGGTTGTCCGCCACCTCATTTAATTCCAATCCACTATGACCTGCAGTATGCATGAGGCTGAGCGCATCCAGCAGACATTAACAAATATTGACAAGAAATTTACCAGACGAACGAGCCGTACATGACTGAGCATGTAAGTGTTTAAATATCTAATAGGCAATAGCTTCGCATTTTTTTAATATATCATCCAATTCTATTACTGCTGTGTGAATGAGCGTGTTTAGGTAGATGATGTCACGAAATGACACTTTTAATGGCTCTAAGAGCTTTAGCAAAAAAAAATTATTTGAGGGTGATGCAGTCGAGACCACTCACATTAAAAAAAAATATGTTCGGCAGATCTCACGTACTTTGTGAATCGATATTATGCGAAGCATGCGGAGGGAATTTGACTGTGTTCTAATTTTTTTATCGAGCAAAACGTTACGAAATGACGTTAAAGATATGTATAGATGTCGTACGTACAGACAAATGTTTAACAGTCCGATATGTTTTATGTAACCAGTTGTTTACAGTTGCGTAACGATTCCAACAGCAATATGGGTATTAGCAACACCTGAAGCTGTAAGCTGATATGTAGCGCTTGTGTACGCGAGCATAGTAGCCCTCGACACTGCTACCTAAATCCACTTCGGTGGATGGCGCTTAACTACAATTTAAGTTAACCTGACATGACGGCTGTATAATATGAGTACGTATGCAATGTTTTAAAAAATGAGATAGCCGGCACTGTAATCACAGTTGATGTGTCGCGAACCTTAGGGTCTATTTGAAAAGCAGTTGCGAGACCTGGCGTGACTCTTTGTTAGAAAACGTGATTGCCACGCAGAATTCCTGGGTTCGATTTCTTATCCGACCCTGACATTTATTATTTCAATTCGTCGGGTCAACGCTACCGATGCCAGCTTTTTCTTAACGCTCTCGCGCTAAAATTACCAATGTCTGTTCTCGCCGTTCCTGGGTAGATATAAACTGTCAATCACATGTGGCACATATCCGCATACCTGTGGCACATACCCGCCCGTGGTATACGGGTATGTGCCACGCGTGTCTGGCAAGAAGGGTTTTACGACGTCACGGTTTTACGGGATTGTCACATTATTCATGTCAGGACAAGCGAGTCATATTCGTCTAACCATCTTACCCTCCCATACTAATTTTAATTTTGGTTTACCGCAAGTTCAGGGGGTGATCACGAGAGCACCCAGACGTAGGCGGCTAGCTAATAGATAGATAGATAGATAGATAGATAGATAGATAGATAGATAGATAGATAGATAGATAGATAGATAGATAGATAGATAGATAGATAGATAGATAGATAGATAGATAGATAGATAGATAGATAGATAGATAGATAGATAGATAGATACCATAAATCGCCTGCAGTACGCAAAGAAATGCTTGAATTTAAAATGTGAATGGCTCACTAAGAAATACATATTGGGAGCGTGTGTGAAGGGAGGCATATAGGTTTAGGAATTTTTGAGCTGTTAAAATTCTAAAGCTAGGTGGAAGAGATGGCAGGAATGTTTCATGGTAAAGTATATTATTAGCTACAAATTTTGGAAGACCGAAACATATATGCAACGCCTCACGTTCTACAGTTAGAAGACGGTGTAATTTATAAGCGGGTCCCCCAGAGAACAAAACGCATTCAAACTTTAATATTGCGCGGACATACATGACATAGATCTCTAACAATGTTTTTCTATGCATGCCCAAACGAGTGCTGCTGATACGCCTTGATAATCCAATCGCACGTAAACCTCTATCTGCAATATACTCAATGTGCGAGCTCCAATTAGGATTAGCCGTGTATATTACACCCAGATATTTTAACAAATCGACCTGTAGAATAAAGGCCTGGCCGTATATTTGTGTGATTCTAACCCCTTCAGGCACGCATTATGATGCACTGTCCCGAAATGTCTAAATTTCGCACTACATAATTCTAAGGCACTCGTCATTATATTCCAAAAAAGAAAATGGAGAAATATGTCGTTCCTTGAGCGTTTTGCAATTAATCTTAATTAGCGCATAATTAAATATTTAATTATTCTGCAACCACTCACGTACGATTTTTACAAGAAAGGAAGGTAATCTTAGGCTCGAAATACACACGCAGTTCGTTTTTGGCTCTGTTCATTTTGAGCAAAGAAAAATAATATTTAAGAAGTTGGTTCTGGAATGCGGCACGTCCAGTGACTCGTCAAACATCGTAGTGTTTTCATAAAAGTGATCGGCTGCAGTCGTATGCAGCACATTGGGGTCAAGTGAAGACGCGTTGACTATGCAGAAGGTTCAATTATTGCTACGCGCAATGTATTTTGCCCTTTCTTTCTCACTAGTCCGAGGAACTGGCAAAAACAAATCGCGTCCACATATGTGGACGCTGTGCCTGAAGGGGCTAACAGGAAAAGTCAATGCAAAAACAAGAAGAACACTTTTGTTAACATTGAGAGACAAATTCAGGTCATTAAGCCATATTTCGATCTCATACAGATATGACGGTAGAATGATGTAAAACGAGTGTATGTCACTGGAAGATGCGACAAACGCAATGTCGTCCACGTATACATAGACTTGGACGTCACTGTGCGCTTTAATAGCACTATATTGGATGAAATGGGTGAGAGAACTGACCCTTCAGGAATTCCCTTGTTCGCTTCTATTTTTGAGAAGATGAAACGTGCTACGAGCAATAAAATACGCGTCCGCTGAGACATTTTCTACCCTTCTGAATATATACTCATGGACATTAGCATTTCGGAGTTTACTTACGAAGATGGCATGTTCTGCGCGATCATATGCATTAGCACTATCTATGGTAACTAGGCCGGCGTACTGTTTTTTGGGCCGACCAAGATTAATTTTTACGTTGCAAATCAATATCGACACACCATATAGATGACACAAATGGGTCAAATTTCAAGGTGAACGCTGCTTGCCCATCTTCTCGCGCGCGCGCGCCCGGAGAATGAGGCGATGGCGCACACGATGAATTGCCCTCCGTAATTGGTGCTGTGACGTTGTTCCTCTACGTAGACGCCTGTGCTTTGACGTCGCCAACTGTGGCACGTGACACTACGATAATTATTTCACACGACATGTGTAGTTTGCGTCATTTATAACTTGAATAGATGAATAAAATATGAGAAAAATTATAAAACTCCCAGAAGGAATCTTTGCGTGTTTTCTTTTGCAAGTTTTACTGCGAATCGCCGCGAGATGCGAGACTAATCTGCCTCCGTTTCCCATGCGAAGGCTACACAGGACAAGCAGCAAGGGTTTGATGGTCGCCTCCTTGCATCATGGTTTCGCGCCGCTTCAATACATTCGTTTTCTCAGCTTCTAAATCACCAATTAGCAAAATTCTTGCGGCATAATGCTCTTTAATCGGCGCGCAAGAACTGCCAGTGTCTAACTGAAATTCTTTATGTCACCTGGTGAGGGACAGTTTAAACGAATGCATAAGGAACCCTTTGAAATATCAGCTCCACGTTCTTCAGACCTGTGAAGCAGAGGGCATGAAGTAAATGCACAGGTATTTAACATGACACTAGCTTTCCAGCGTACAGCGATATTACAAAAGATAGGCGACAATCAAGGAACAAACTTTCAGTACGAACGACATATTGCCTATTTCAGAAATCGTAAGACAATACCGTCCATAATGCCGCCAGAAACAACAGCGAACTCTACCAAGCAATGAAATTGAACATGTCAGTAGAAAATTGCGAGTGTCGGAGTTAATCATTGGTACGAAGTAGTGACCTGATTTTTATTAGCGCAAAAGCCTTTAGTACCTCAACACGCGCTAAACGGAGACCATACAGAATGCGGCATGAAAAAAAAAAGAAAAAAAAAACTCGTGACCTCAGCACGTTTTTAATGCATATCGCTCGAATCGAAGCCACATAATTTATGTACCAGTGAACACTGCCATTCTCAAGGTGATGTTTCTCCGTGACCTTGAATACGCCGTCTAGCCACCTTGTGCATGCCGGGCCTCCTTTTCTGTCGTCGTCATTCCACTTCGGCCAACGAAGTATTTCGCGCCATCAAACCAGCAGCGGATAGCGAATCAGCATAAAAGACGTTAGGCGTAAAAAATTACACCATCTCCCGCTAAAGGGAACCATGTGTAGATGTGAAGCAGCGGGCGCTAACGCTTACACTGGCGGCGGCGTTGACGCTGGTGCTCATCGAAGCGTTGCGCAGGAGAGAAAACTGGGGAGGCGCAAAGCACGTTGTGATGGAGCGGTGTTTCCTACTGGAACATGTCAATCGCTGCTAATGGGCAATGAGAGACAGAAGACTCCGACTGGACACAGAGACCCGCAGTCCGCTTGTAGTTAACGCGCACGCTGCGAATTTTTATTGTTCAACAACGCACAGAAGAAATCTCCCACCGGCACCACCTTGCAGGTCGAAATCCATTGCCATATATACGGAGTGGCCAGTGAACGGTTGTGCAGCGCGAGCAGTCGGTTTTTTCAACCAAGAAAGTCGCTAGCAGACGCTGCCTGCGTCGGCGTCGCGAGGCGAGAGAGGGGGGGAGCGTAGGAGAGGAGAGAGAGGAGGGGACGCGCATGCGCAGTGGGAGTGCGGACGCCGCGGGCAGGGATGCCTAGAGGAGAGAGGGGGGAAACGTAGGAGAGGAGAGAGAGGGGGAGACGCGCATGCGCAGTGGGAGTGTGGACGCCGCGCGCAGGGATGCCTAGAGGAGAGAGGGGAGAGCGTAGGAGGGGAGAGAGGAGGGGAGGCGCATGCGCAGTGAGGGTGTGGTTGCCGCGGGGAGGGATGCCTAGAGGAGAGAGAGGGGGGAAAGGAGGTTTTTTATTTATTTTTTTGAAAGGGTTTGCGCATGCGTAGTAAGGGATGTCACGCCGCACACCGGAGTAAGCTCCGCCATAAGATGCTTCACATCTAAAACACGGACAGAAAAGAGAATTCAAGACGACACGAACGCCAACTAGCAACTGATAGTCGGTGTTTGTGAAATCCTCAACATTTTCTAGTGTCCGCGTTTGCACACATACATACTTTTATTATAAATACCTGTAACTACATCACCTTTCTGCGATTCTAAAAACAGGGAACGCAGGCCGCGAACACAATGTGTGGACTCGCTTGTCCAAGCAGAAACTGCACGTAGGGGTAAGATATGTGTGAGTTCCCGCTAAAAGATACACACGTCGGAGATGGGGGGCGTTGCGACGTAACGTGGTCAGCAATTCCCGTGGGAAGGGTCACGTGCTTTCTGGACATTGCTTTTGCGGACGACTGTTGAGTGCCCGCTTTCTCGAACACAGCCTCGTAATGCTTTCGTGTTAAAGTGCGTCAATTTTACTGTAGCCTGCTGCTCAACACCCTTCTATATTGACACCAAATGGCTAGTTTTGCTAGCTCTCGTATTACGTTGGCTGATCCTGGCTATGCACTATTGCAACAATGCAATAAATGTTTGCTTGCGTACTGCTATGCATACCACTCACTATTTCAATTGCTTCGATTTTTGCGAAATTGCCCCTTTGGAAAGTCAATGTCGAAAAACAAGTGAGGTGCAGAAAGATATGGAAAATGGGTGCTTACCTGGGGTTTCTGTGGTCGTTGTAGTCGTCGTGGTAGTAGTAGTAGTTGTAGTACTCGTACTTGTAGTGATCGTGGTTGATGTGGTTGTAGTCGTGGTGGTTGTAGGCGTGTTTGTTGTTGTTTTGGTGGTTGTTGTGGTGGTTTCTATGGTTGTAGTCATGGTGCTAGTTATCGTTGTGGATGTAGTAGTCGTGGTTGCAGTCGTTTTGGTAGGCGCAATCGTGGTTGGTGCACTCGTGCTCGCCATTGTCGGGGTTGCTGTAGACATAGTCGTGGATTTTGCGGTTGCAGAACTTGTCGTAGTTACCGCCGTGGTAGTAGCTATCGTGCCGGGGCTTGCCAGTGAAAACGGGTGCGCTGCGAAAAGTTTTACATATACGCAGCCTTCATTGATTTCGCGATTAAACGCTTAAGCCTAAAGACGCCAGAACACAAAAGGTACAGTTCGAATCAGATATCATACACCACACATCCCTAGACTTCTGGAGAAACAGGTGCAGCTGCAGTGTTGACAATGCTAAAAAAAATGCCCCCCACCTCCCCGAAGGGAATCGTGAGGAAATGCGAATGCATTTCGCGCGTGCTTCACTCCAATTATATAGACCAGAGCACGCCTATCTCGCACCCAGGCGCCTAGGCTCCCGGCGGCATACTCTCGCAACCAGACGCCATGTTTGTATTGAACTGCCACGGCGTGCATCTGTTACATGGCAAGAGGCGTCTGGGACCTTAAAATACGAGAAAGCGCCTATTCACGCCGCTCCCGCTTACAAGAAGTCGTCTGGGTACCACTGCGCCGTCTTTGGATGCGAAAACAATCAGTGCAAGAGGAAGATATCACTCAGCACTGCCTGTGAAGATGACAACACGACATTGGAATCGTGGAGGTGCGGTGTTTACAGGCTGCACAGATTTCCATCCGCAACGAAAAACGACGAGCTCCGCCACCAGTGGATAATTGCAATCAACAGGAAAAACTACGAGCCCAGTAAAAGTGTACGAGTAAGTACACTTACTGCCTGTATTCAAGCGTGACGCCAGCTATTTCGCTTTACAGCAGTAATTTGCGTGCAGTATGCCTGTAGTATGCGGCACCAAATCATTGTCGTACTCTTTCGCAGGGCGCATGCCAATAATAGGAGATATTAGGAACTGCGCACGTTTAGTACAAATGTAACAGCGTACTGTCGCGATGCAAAGAAACGTGAAGAGAGGAAAGCGTGGCTTTCGACTCAGTCGAACTGCGACATGCCTTGACTGTCGCTAGGCGAATCTGTGCTTTCAGCCGGCGTAGCACTATAATATCTTGCGCTGGCTGGCACTTTCGCCCCGCGTGCACCGCGTGTGTGTGTTCCGAGTGCCAGGCATGACTGGCAAATGATATACATATGCGCTGCATGAGCGCAAGCCGGAGCGGGATTCTGGCGCTACGGTGACACCGGCTGAACGCACAAGCTTTGCCTAGCGACAGTCAAGGCATGTCGCAGTTCGACTGAGTCGAAAGCCACGCTTTGCGCTTTCACGTTTATTTGCATCGCGATAGTACTTACCTGATAAAGTTGCTTCCGCAGTCTGCAATTCACGTGCTGTAGACATTCCGGACCGTCGAGGAAGGTCTTCACGACGTTTCACAAGAAAACAGCACAAATTTCCAGGCGAGGAAAAGCGCGAAACATGCTTACAGCTGTACTCGGGTTGGGAAGTTTCGCGTTTGAATTGCGGAGACTCTGCTAGCCTGGCAGTTCAGGGTGTTGCTTCGCCGCGCTTGCGACAGACGGCGCGACGTGCTGCCTAAATATGGCGACACACACTGACATCGTTGTGTTCTGGTGTATATGGTGGTTGTGGTTCGAAGAAGGAAAAGGCGCCTAATTTCTGCAGCCCGGTCGGGAGCACTGCGCAGAGCCTTTTTTTTTTCTTTTTCTTGTTTTTTTAATTTTTTTTATTTATTTTCTTTATTTTTTTTTCATATATAGCTCCGCTGAGCTCCGCCGCAGTCCGCTTTTAGTTAACGCGCACGCTGCGAATTTTTATTGTTCAACAACGCACAGGAGAAACCTCCCACCGGCACCACCTTGGAGGTCAAGATTCATTGCCATATATACGGGGTGGCCAGTGAACGGTTGTGCAGCGCGAGCAGTCGGTTTTTTCAACCAAGAAACTCGCTAGCAGACCCTGCCTGCGTCGGCGTCGCGAGGCGAGAGAGGGAGAGGGGGGAGCGTAGGAGAGGAGAGAGAGAGGGGGGGCGCGCATGCGCAGTGGGAGTGTGAACGCTGCGGGCAGAGATGCCTAGAGAAGAGAGGGGGGGAGCGTAGGAGAGGAGAAGAGAGGTGGGACGCGCATGCGCAGTGGGAGTGTGGACGGCGCGGGCAGGGATACCTAGAGGAGAGAGGGGCAGCGTAGCAGGGGGAGAGAGGAGGGGAGGCGCATGCGCAGTGAGGGTGTGGTTGCCGTGGGGAGGGATGCCTAGAGGAGGAAGAGAGGAGGTTTTTTATTTTTATTTTTTTTAAAGGGTTTGCGCATGCGCAGTAAGGGTGGTCACGCCGCACACCACCACCACCGGATTAAGCTTCGCCATAAGATGCTTCACATCTAACACCTGCCGGCGCGCACACCTCCTCAACCTATCCTCCTGCTCCTCCTCCGCGGACAACGCCAACGCCAACGCCGGATGCCTGACATAGCCCGACTATGAAATGCATTCGCATTTAAAACTAGCTGTTGTTCCGCGTACGAATACAAGCGATGAGCGAAGCTCCTTAGCAATGGGACGCAAACAACTATGCGCCTGATCTCACTGCTGGTTTTCATGAAGGCGGTAGGGTGGGGAGCGGGTGGGGAGTGCGTCTGCTGCTCTCGGTGACGGGAATGACTGAGCCAGTGGGTGTGCGGCGCGCGCAGCGCAGCGCGAGCCAGCCCAGGTAACGGACTAACCACTGGGCGGACGACAGGGCAAAGCGATTGTTTCGCGCGTTCACCGGTTTGAGGGGAGAGGGCAGAGACGAAGAAAGAATGAGAGGGAGACAGGTGGGAGACGGGTGCAAGCGGTGATGCGTCAGGGATCTTT